>OOFB01024705.1:0-28948 GCA_900323305.1 Trachyrincus murrayi
ATCCGTCAACTTATTTACAATCCGTTAGTGAACCCAAAATGCCACCGCCTTCGCTAGCAGAGTCTTACCTGTACCTGGAGGGAGGGAGGGGGAGAGAGAGAGAGAGAGACAGACTGAGGGAGAGAGAGAGAGGCAGACAGAGAGAGAGAGAGGCAGACAGACAGAGAGAGAGAGGCAGACAGACAGACAGAGAGAGAGAGGCAGACAGAGAGAGAGAGAGAGAGAGAGGCAGACAGACAGAGAGAGAGAGAGGCAAACAGACAGAGAGAGAGAGAGCTTATGTCAGAGTTATTCCCTGTACGGTATTCACAGACCAGCTCAGACAAGTGACAGCTTTTGGCCCTTAAATAGATTCCCAGAGCTTAGTATGGTTTGCATGTCCTAACAGTTAAAAGTTGTCTTCAATCAATTAGATATCAGGATACACAGATTGCCACTGGAAAAACACGCAGTTCACGCATGTTGTAGTCGTTCAAGGATATCATATTATACATCATGGGTGTTTGACTCCCAGCTGAAAGGTTCTGGGTTCGAACCCCCAATGTCTACAGTCTACCAGTGGGCACCCTTGAGCAAGATGTTCTCATGCTCCTTAATGTGTCTGAAGTCACTTTGGATAAAAGTGTCTGCTAAATGACTAAACAATAATCGTAATAGTAAATATGAAATCCATATGAAGATCTTCATGTTAACATGAAGCTGAATAACTTCAATATTCAGCTGGCAACCCTTCCCTTAGCGTCCAAGTGAACCGTTGTATCCCCGATGTCCATCCAGAACTGCTCTACTACGGAGGAGGATGGATTGGAGAGGTCGCGGAGAGACATCCCCCTGTCCCATACGGTATCCTACGGGCCAATCAGACGACTGCTGGGAGAGAGCGACCAACCAAAACTCAGTATGTGTTTCTGACACATTTTACAATGATAAAAGAAAACAGTACATAAAAAGTTCACAGATAAAAGCATCCATTAACATGTATTCTAAAATGACCAAAACATACTAACGTCTACAAATAATTTTTGGGACTTGGGAGTCCTTTGGGAGTTCATTCGCATTAATTTGCGTTTGTTCACAGAGACAGGTAGCGTTTGCTTTAGCAGATGTGAGATAGGAAGTCGTGCAGTGATTGACATAACGAGTAGTGGGGTTATGCTAATGACATGTTAATGAGTAATATGGTTATGCTAATGACATGTTAACGTTACCGTTGACAGCAGCAAGTAAATGCGTCAGTCATACATTATACAGTGATTATGCACACATTCAAACTGATGAAACACAGGGAAAATAATAAACATGTGTGACAGGAGAAAAGAAGTCCAATAAAGACACCCTAACATCGCGCCCTGCCCCCACAGACGCTGGAGGTGTGCCCTCTGTGGGGACCTTCGTGCTCGGGGCCCTGCTGGTGGTGTTGCTACTGGTCACCGGTGTATTCGGTAGGCTGTGGCTCCGGTCCAGGCGCTCCTACCCGGCCCGGGAGGCCCAGCTCACGCTGTCCAACATCCACCACATCTCAGAGGTGGCCTCATGAGCGTGGCGATGCATGCTGGGAGCACATGCATGCATACGCACACTCAAACGCACACACACACACACACACACACACACACACACACACACACACACACACACAGAGAGACACAGACACAAACGCACACTCTCAAACACACACAAATGAGGACAGACTCAGGTTCATGAATGGCTACAGGCACATATGCACATACACACACACACACACACACACACACACTTTTAACATGAACATGCACACACTTATACACACACTCACACAAACCACGCTTATATAGTACTTACATACACACACACACACACACACACACACACACAAACCACACACTTATATAGTACTTATACACACACACACACACACACACACACACACACACACATGCCGACACTTGTGCACCAAACCTAAACACTCAGTTATTAAAGATAATTTTGTATGTAAATAAAAGTGTGGAAATGCTTGCAAGATTTTTGTAAGTTAAATGTCTTTGATTAAAATAAATAATTAAAACATTCACTATCTGCAATAACTTTTGTTTTGTTTTGTCACAAAATAATGGCCTAATAAAGATATCGTCTCTGACTTTGTCATTGTCATTTGTCGTAATTTGTGTGTGACATGAGTTGATTACAATAAAATAAAGTAGACTTTTTAAGAATAAAGAAGAATAGCCTTCTGATATAACTGCAGTATCATCCTGGGGGTATTCCCCTGCCCTGTCTATTTACAGCGCGCTCATAGGCCTAATTCTATTGGTCCTCTCTTTGGTGACGTACTACTACAGCGCCCTGCACTTATGGACAACAAAACCGAAGTTGACTGATCCAAGGTTCCGAACGTACAGTGGGCGGTACTAACCAATCAGTGATCAGAGAAGAGGCGCCGACCACTGCGCGTTCGGAACAGCGATTGGTCGGCGACGGCGGGAGGTACCGCCCACTGTACGTTCGGACCCTTGGGTTGTACTCTCTACCGACAACAAACGCCGACTCGGTGAACAGGCAAGCAGAGGTCTAAACTTGCCTCCAGATAAGATCCAGTTGCAGCCTGTTCGAGAAGAAGACTTGAACGTCACTGAGCTGTTTAAAAAAAAAAAGTTTAGTGTACTATGCTTGCGTTTCAGAGGCTCGACACATGAGTTAGTCGGGACATCTTTTAAAAGGAAAGTGAACCAAAACGTCTGGACGGCGGCTTAATTCGGGGTAAGCCGTGTTCTAGACGCCACCCGGCTAACGTGGCTAGCTGATGCAAGTTAGCTGCTATGTGATGCTAACCTTGCTGGCCATGTTGTTGATGTTGTTTTTGGCTCCTGGGCACCAAAAAGTTTTGTCATCGGGCTAAACTGCATCGGCAAGTGAGAATTGAACACGTATAACGTGGACGGGGGAAGACGAGCCACTAGCTGCTACTTAAGTTTAGCCTTTTAGAGCACATTGGGCCGCTGTGTTTGTGTTTTAATACCTGTATGCTGGAGGGCACCAGATCCGCTTGCGTAACTGAGTTGCTGCTGGCTAGTGGACCGAACAATAGCAATGTGGTTTTTCTACATACGACTTGCGACATCGTGGTTTTTAAAATGACTATTTATATCACCCTCCCCCCTCCCTCCCCCAAATCCCTTAACCCTAATTTCCACAAATCCCAAACCCACTAATTCGGTATTATGTCAAAGGGACAAACAGTTGGTTTAACATGGTTGAATTCCTGAGGTTTTCGTGTCATCAGACCTGTCATCGAGCTCCGTGGCTTCAGGGAAGGGTCAAGTAGCCCCGAGCAACCGGTGTGTAACCGTGTCACCCAAGACGGGTCTTGTGCAATGTCATTGAACAGCTTTAAGGTTTTGTAAACATATCCACACACACGCACTCTATGTTCAGGGAGCGGGTTACTGTATGCTGCCATGTGTGTCACGTGTGGACCGGTAGCTGTCCAAGTGTAAGAGTAGACTGCTATGCCAGACTGTGGCTACATGGCATGGCTTTGTTCTAGCACTAAGTGCCAGCATGGCGTACCCAGTAAAATACAGTGATTGGTCCTGACGCACAGGTTTTTTGAAGATTAATGAAAGAAGGACTTTGTCCCGGTGTTTTTTTTTTTTGCTCCAGGGTTGAGAACTTAACCCATCGCTGCTGTCTAGCTCAGCGCCAGCCGACGTTGACAGAATGGAGGTCCAGCACGCACACTGCCTGAAGTGCATCAATAGAAGGTGCATGACGAGACCGGAGGCAGGCGTCTCCTGTGACCTCATTGGCTGCCCTCTGGTGTGCGGGGCGGTCTTCCACGCGTGCAAACTGGCGGAGCACCGCATGCTGTGTCCGTACGAGCGGGTGCCGTGTCTGAACACGGGCTTCGGCTGCCCCTTCACCATGGCCCGCCTCAAGATGGCGGAGCACCTGGAGACGTGTCCCGCCAGCGTGGTGTGCTGCACCATGGAGTGGAACCGCTGGCCCGTCAGCTACGCCGACCGCAAGTCCTACGAAAACCTCAGCAAAGACATTGACGAGGTGGAGCAGCTGGACATGGCGCTGGCCCTGCAGGACCAGAGGATGCTGCTGGAGTCGCTGCGGGTTACCACCACCATCTCCAAGAACGGAGACAAGCCTGAGGCGGACCACGGCACCAAGATGGAGGCGAGCGCGGCCCAGGTGGCGTTGGGCAACGGGGCGGCGATGGACATGGAGGACGAGCCGTACAGCGGTCTGTACAAGGCCTCGGTGGAGACCAGCAGGACTCTGGCGGCCGCGCTGGAGATCCTCGCCAGCTCCAAGGGCGTGGATGGGATCGCGGCCCACCTGAACGGGGAGAACGGCGATAAGAACGGAGCGGTGTGCAACGGCGTCAACGGCGACAGCCACCACCACCACTACGGCGCGGAGGAGTCGAAGAACGTGGACATGAAGGAGAGCGACTCGGATTCGGAGTGCGAGCTGGGGGCGGTGGGCGGCATAGATTGCGCGGTGGGCGCGAACGGGGACAAGCTACCTTGGGTGGAGCAGGACGATTTCGTCGAGTTGTTCACAGGAGACGAGCAGGACGAGTGCGTCGACGTTCTAGTGGCCGAGGCCGCCTACGGCAGGCCCGTGGCACCCTGTCGCGCCGTGCCCGTCATACCCGCAGAGCCCCTGCCGGCGCCGTTCCCCCCGGCCACGTCTGCCGTCATGCCCTACCTGCTGCCCGATCACGTACGCAACAACCTGCTGCAGCACCTGCCCATAGAGCTGGGCTACCGGTGTCTGGAGCGCAAGCTGCAGAACGTGGAGCTGCTCAGGGGAATGAGCGTGTTCACGTTCAACGGCCGCCGGGCCCTGCTGTCAGACCCCTACCTGTTCCGGGCCAAGATGGAGGACAAGGCGGTGGACACGTCGGACCTGGAGGTGGAGGACGACCCCATGGGACTCCACGGCATCGACCTGATCACCGCCGCCCTGCTCTTCTGCCTGGGGGACTCGCCCGGCGGCCGGGGCATCTCGGACAGCCGCTTCGTGGATGGCTACCACATCGATTTCGGCACGCAGACCTTTTCCTTCCCCTCGGCCATCCTGGCCACCAACACCATGGTGGGGGACATCGGCTCGGCCTCAGCCTGCGATCACGCCAGCCCACAGCTGTCCAACCCCAGCCCCTTCCACACGCTGCGGCTGGACCTGGTGCTGGAGTGCGTGGCCCGCTACCAGACCAAGCAGCGCTCCATGTTCACCTTCGTGTGCGGCCAGCTGTTCCGGCGGGACGAGTTCTCCTCCCACTTCAAGAACGTCCACGGGGACATCCACGCGGGGCTGAACGGCTGGATGGAGCACCGCTGCCCCCTGGCCTACTACGGCTGCACCTACTCCCAGAGACGCTTCTGCCCCTCGGTCCAGGGCTCCCGGGTCATCCATGACCGGCACCTGGGGTCCTTCGGCGTGCAGCTGGCTCTGCCCCTCAAGCCGGGGGAGAAGCCCCCCAGCAACGCCTGCCGCTTCGGCTCCCGGTGTGACCACTTCAGCAGTCTTCCCTTCGAGATCCTCCAGCACATAGCCAGCTTCCTGGACGGCTTCAGCCTTTGCCAGCTGTCCCGGGCGTCCCACTCCATGCGTGACGTGTGCGCCAGCTTGCTGCAGATGCGGGGCATGGTGGTCATGCTCTGGGGGAAGAAGCAGCTGGCGGACGGCTCCTCTTCGTGGCGGATAACGGACAAGGTCAGTTCATTTCTTTCCTTGTCATATTAAAGGTGCTGTGTAGGTAAGATTTAAGAGCTATAATTTGAGTGTAATTTGTTAGAAATGCCATAGCCATCCGTCACTTATTAGTGAGTGAGTGAAATGCTTGGTGAGAATATCTGTTTCGAGTTGACTGGGCGCCTGCCTCTGTGTGAGACTATTTAGATTTTAGAGACGGCTAATTTCTGACCAATCAGGGCATCTCTTCCCTGATCAATGGCGGGGAAACGTAGGGAGGGAGAGAGGGAGGGGATGTTTTTTTTGGGTTGTTTATTTTCTCTCTCTCTCTCTCTCTCTCTCTCTCTCTCTCTCTCTCTCTCTCTCTCTCTCTCTCTCTCTCTCTCTCTCTAACCTACAGCACCTTTTAATGTACCCGAGTGACAGGGGTCCTCCAAGGTAAACCTCACTCCTGTCCCGGTCCTTTAACCCCCGACCCGCTGTCATTTTGCTTAGCGGTTAAAGCGTTCGCCTTCAAGTCCTGGGGTTGCCGGTTCGAGCCCCCCCCCCGCTGTGTAGCGATGCGGCGTTACATTAATCTGCCTAATGTATTTGGACCCGGCGGTTCCTTTATCCGCGTGTGGCGGTGGCATCATCGGGTGGCTCTCTCTGTGTTCTGTCTTAGGTGTGGCGGTTCAGCACGGCCTTCGGCACGGTGACCGAGTGGAAGTTCGCCAACATCGCCAGCATGGCCGACCACCTGAAGAAGTGCAAGTTCAACACGGTGTCGCGGCGGGAGGACGCCATCCCTCTGCCCTGCATGTGCTTCACCCGGGAGCTGACGAAAGAGGGCCGCTGTTTGCGCTCCGTCCTCAAGCCCGTTGCCTGAGCCCGTCGAGACCACGTCGTCCTCCGCTGATCCAGAGCTCAGCCAATTGGTCGAAACCACGCCACAAAAACATTTGTGTTTTTTGTGTTTTTGTGTTTTTGTGTTTTTATCTGCAGTGTTTACAAATCGCACACACAAACTAAAAATATTTTTCCAGTCTAAAAATATAAAATACATGGCAGGCCGGTAAAAAAAACAGAAAAAAAACCTACGTCCTTGTCTTGGTTTGGGGGGTTGAAATAGAACTATGATGTCGTTAAATTATAGTGTCGACTAAGCCAGCGCTGGACTCACACAAAGGTGTTTTCAAACCACAGAGCGGGAAACTCACAGCCGCCGGATCAAAAACGCCAGCCTTGTATCTTCCACTTTGACAGAGCAACTGAACAACAGAACCTACAAAATAATATCTAATAAATGTTAATAATCAAAGGTTGATTATTATTGAGATTTTATTTTTATATATCGAGGAGCCAGTACTGTGCTGCATCGGAAGGTGAGCAGAAAACCTTTGACTTGAGCAACACTTGATTTTCTATCCGGAGGTAGAGGTGTCCTTTTATAACTTCATACCTGAAACGGTTTGTTACACTCCTTTTCTCACGGTTTTGCATTTGGATCTGATGATGATGATGACTGTTTTTATGAATTTTTTTAGGACACTGACCATCCACACATCGGGCACGTGAAGTGCATGATGTCTGGACGCAAGGCACAAACACAAGTGCGTTCGTCGTTACTATTAAGCCGGCCACGCTCCACGTCACACTCTCCAACCCCGATGACCTCAGCACCGAGTTGTCACGGAGATCGTTGCACACATAAAAACAAAGATCACGCACATCAACACGCTCCTGTTTTCTATTTTTTACAAAAATAATTGAGACATTTGGCTTCACCGCTGCGGTCACCAGCCACCCGAGTGCTGTGGCAGTTGAGAAGCCTCTCTCACCGCTGGCTATCATGACGGGTGTTGTGGATGGATCTCTTGTCTGAAACCTCAAATCCGTGTGTGGGGGACGATGCCATGGCAACCGTGTGTGGTGTGGTGGTTCAGAGACGAGTCCGTGGGGGTACCCTGTACATGGTGATATCAGGTGTGAGGCAAAGACCTGCCGGCCAGGTTGAAGAGTTTAAACAAACGGGCACACAAACCATCTGGTAATAAGCACCTCTACTCGGTTGTATTTTGTGTTTTTTGTGTATTTTTTTGTTTTTAGGTATCTTTGCCGCGTAGGTATCCCAAGTTTGATGTTCTCGTGACTCAGGGTCGTAGCATGAAACTGCAATAACTGCTGGTCATTGTTGTGGTGTACGTAGCCTGAAAAGAAGAAATCACTGAAAACCAGCTACTTGATTATTGTCGTGGTCGTAGGATTGGCTGATGTACCATTCAGTATTAGAGCAGAAGTGAGCGTGCCGCAGTACTGTGCTGGTGAATAGTTTTTCTATTTCTAATTTTTGAGGGTAAGTTCACTTTTGAAGGGGCGAGTTAGGCTGAAGTCCAACATGAATGTATTGTACGAACAGGAAGTGATAAGACAGGGTTCTGTTCTGTAAAACAAACAGTAAATGGTCAAATGTACGTTTAGACCTCTTTTCTCTTAACGGTGGTACTTTATACAAATGTAAGTTTCCTTATATGAAGGGTAAGCGGCAGAATACTTTTTGCTGCATTGTTTGTAAGGACAAATGGTCAGAGGAAGTCCATGGTGGATGATGCTGGACTGGGGAATATTGTTTTGAAAAAGCGCTGGAAGTTTGTTACAGAGGCATAGCAAGAGAGTTCAAGATGTATTCTTTTGACACCCAATCTTTTGTAATGTTTCAGTTTTATTTTGTTATTTTTATATAGGTACGAGGCATTTTAAATATTTTAAATGCAGTTTTCAGCAGCTGTCGTGGTTTCTTTCTCTTTTCACGTTTTGCATGTGAGTGAGACTTCTCTGAAAAATCAATTTGGTCGGTTAAATTGCGTTTTCTTTTATACGGTTTTATTTTGCAACCTGGATAGTTAATGTTCATAACTACCTTTTTTTAAATTTGTGTAATGATTGTCCCCAGTCCCCCTGGAGATCGTATGTTTTCCATCTGATTACAAAACCCAGTTTACTCAAGTATTGGCATAATATGCTAACACTAGATATAGATATATATTTATATATCATAACTGAAAGAGCACCGAAGCACACACATTTTAAGCCAACCAGTCTTTCGATGTTTGTGGTTATACATAAGGAAGAGACATATGGCATGTTTTTATTTATAACATTATTTTAATGAAGTGGCAACTGTCTTGACTCTGCATTGTTTTTACCACCATTAAAACCTTTTCGTTTTCACTTCAGCCTGGTGTATTTTTTTATTTCATCCCATGCGATGAAATGTTGTTGTGTTTACTCTTACACTCACTTTCCATAGGGGGGCGCCAGAGACGCATTTCTCCATAGCAGTATTCAGACATACCGGTCTGTAAATGTGCATTTAATTAATTCCCTTCAGTCCGGGGTCAAATATATATTTTTTGAAAAGTTGTGTACAACATTTATTTTCTCTACAATGATGTGACACGTGGTTTTTATGTTGCACGGGTCCTAATTTTAATTGGTGCCCTCTGCCTAAATTCCAATAACGCTTAAGAGAAAGAGACTGCTTGTGAACATGTTTATTATCTCTTTTATAGGGCATATCAGTTCGTTTCTCTCGAGCAGGCTACAACATCATCACACAACACGGTGGTCACGTGTTCAGGACCATAAGGGCGTAACAATCGGTAACGCAAATCTTCCCTGGCCGCTGTTTCGTAGCCCTACTTTGCGTCTACGGCGACATGCGACAGTCTACCCGATGCGACATGCGACAGTCAACCCGAAAGTCGGCAACAACAGTTTTCTTTCCGATTAAAAGTTCGGCGTTCTACCAGGAGTGGGGTTCGAACCCACGAGGACACATGTCCATTGGATCTTAAGTCCAACGCCTTAACCACTCGGCCATCCTGGTCTGCTATCTGCTGCACGGGAAAAGATAGTGATGTGACATGATTAGGATAGGTAGGCCTAAATGTCTGCATCCATCAGTTTTCAGTAAACGTTTAATCTCAATTTCTCAACTCAAATAGTTATACTGTCATTTAGAACACAAAGAACATCTTTTTTTCCCCCTTACAATGTCTATGAAAAACATTAGTTACCTATGCTTAATCATGGGCGTGACAAAATAGTTTCTTAAGTTTATGTTGAAAGCAGACCTTGTGAAATAGAACAAGTCAACTCTGGCATAACTGCTCATGGCCAATAGGCATCTGTAACATTCGGTTTTCACAATGCACTGACGGTTGTTGTTGGCGTGTGCAAAAAATATATAAAAGAATAGTTCAAGAAACATACTATACCTTACAAAACTGAAACTAAAATGCCCTTTAAGATATTTACTAAGAACTCGATTTCATAACACTCGAAGGTCTTTCTTAGATAACATTAAGCAACTAGAAGCAGAAGTTGAGATACACAAGCATAGTCCTGCTTGATATTATACGTTTATGCAAATGTTGCTATTGCTGTTATGGGTAGCGAGCCATAACGGTGTGCCTTTTTGCATGTAGACTTGTCGTTTGAAACAATTAGACCATTATATAGCTAGTGGTCTTAGAGACCAGCTTGGCATGCAAGTATTTGAAATGTGAGGTTACAACTGAAATGGTAGAATGAAGCATAATAGTTAAATAAATAAAACAAGTTCAAGAAAAAAGTACATATTAAGTCTATCATATGTTCATGAATGCATAATCAACATTGCAACAACATTGCAAGAAGACATCCACAAAACGTTAGGCCTATTAAGGTTATTGACTTGAGGTCTAGTCTGGAAATTCCCACGATGCATCACTTTCTTCCAAATCCTGACCCTGACCTTAATTGTGTATCAGTCATCGTGACGAAAACCACCTCCAAACTCAACAGCAGGGAAAGCAACAACAGCAGAGCTTCCTGCACGGGTTGTCTCTCTTGTACTTCACAGCCAACTTGATGTGATCCGTGGCTTTGGCGACGTAGTCCTGCGTGGCGGACACGTTGGCCTGTATGTTGTCCACCATGAAGCCCTGCTCCTCCACCAGCAGCGCCATCTGGAAGAACAGCTCGCGCACGTCCCTGATGCGGGCCTCCAGCTCCACCAGCTCCTTGTGCCGGTTCTGGATCTCTGTGAGCGCCAGCCGGGCGCCGGACCTGCCGTCCGTCAGCAGGTTCTCCGAGAACGCGTTCCACTCGCCCTTCTCGATCATATCCTCGATCTGCTCACAGCTCAGCTCCTTGCCCATGATCTCCGCCTGCCGCTGGATGCGGCTCTTGCAGTTCTCCCGCTGGACCACCTCGGCGTCGTTGTACTCGGACAGCGCGTTGTGGAAGGCCCCGGAGAGCGAGACGTATTGGGAGCGCACCATGCGAGCCAGGGCCGAGCTGGGACCGTGCTCCTCCTCCAGCGCCTTGCTGTGCGCCTCCAGCTTGGCCAGGCGCGAGTACGTGAGCTCCGCTCTCTTCTTGATGTCCCGCCCCAGGGCGTTGGAGTCCCGTTTGATGCTGCTTATTCTCCGCATGGAGGTTAGGAACCTGGTGTTCTGCTTGCCCAGGTTCTTCACGTTCATCCTGAGCAAGCCGATCTCCACCCGGATCGCCCGGATCTCCTTGAAGAAGCTCTCCATGGCTTCCTCTCCGTCGAACAGCATGACACATTGCGCCCGGTCTTGGTCATCGGCAGTGGTGGCGCTCTGCTCCTCAGGAGCAGTGTTGGTGAAGTCAGGAGGTCTGTGGCGGACACCTTGCAGTTCACTCAGTCGGTCCCTCATTTCACCTGCAAAGTGCTCTGAAACATAGCGTTTTGGGATATAAAAGTTATAAATTATCTTTAGATTCAAGAATACACATCTGGCCTTGAACAATAAAGCATTTTAGCAACCTCATCAGGTCAAAATAGAACAGTGTTTTAACAGCGATGACAACTTACCCAAACCACTCTCATGTAACAATCTTTGGGCTTAGTATATTTAATACATGGCATGCATAGACACATTTATACATGTTTACATTCTTGTAAAGGAAACGAAACTCTTCTCAGCCCTGCGATGTTCTCTCTACCTTACACACACACACACACACACACACACACACACACACACACACACACACACAAAGTGGGCCTACATTACAGGGCTACTACTACGTAATAATCCATCCTAAACACTATTTACATTAACTGATACAAAGACAGGGCGTTAGGTTTAATAGGCCATACCTAACATTGGCATCTCTTACCCAAATACAGTAGGTTTGCTAGGCCTATTAAAGTGTTATTAAACAATATAGAATGAACATCAAACATACCTTATCATGGGGTTCAAACAAATCCCTAAGGCACCAAACCCCCGAGAAGCAAAAAGGACCACTTTACGAAAAGATGTTTCGCTTTTCCTCTGTCTCTCCGTTAACCCCGACACGTACAGTTATCAGCCCCCAGGTTCTGCTCGTTCCGCTTGGCAGGGCTGCGAGTCATAAAGGCTTGTGATGCGGAAGCCAAACTTCACACTTCTCACATGTTAAAGGAAATGCGAGTTGCGACACAGTCAGAGTAGACGAGAATAATCGTGGCCCTATACGTTCGTTTCAATGGAAGTCGAGCGCTTAGAATAAACATTACATTTTAGTCCACAAGTCCTTTATTGCACTTTGTTTTAATATTTAATCGCACGATGTAAATAGTCACTAGTGGCCGATAAACGGTCAGGTTATCGTGTCATCAAAGTGTGTCGTTATGCGTTGTCATATCAACAAAGTCATAACAACAAGGTAGGCCTAATAAATACATGAAAGAATAGGTCTATTAAAAAGTGCTAATTATTTGGCCTAAACTCACATTCAGGCAAAAAACTATAACCCTATCACTATAACCCTAACCCTTCCCAATGTCTTATTTAGGTATTCACAGAGTATCTGTGGATACCTATTGTATTTGTACTATATTATTATTATTATATAATTATAACAATTATAATTGATGTTGAATGGGCTTCTATTGGATGGGGAGGGGGGTTTGCTCACACTGTTATCAAATATCTAAATATTAAAGCAAGCAATCTAAAAACGGTATGGGGAGGAGCACACAAAAGCCCGGGTAGGTGTGAAAATTACCTC
The DNA here is from genome assembly GCA_900323305.1 of Trachyrincus murrayi. Lineage (NCBI taxonomy): Eukaryota > Metazoa > Chordata > Actinopteri > Gadiformes > Macrouridae > Trachyrincus > Trachyrincus murrayi. Next base: position 12,742 of record OOFB01024705.1, read on the forward strand.
AGAAGTGTTTTAAAGGGAAATTCCCCTTAGCTTAAAATAGCACACACCCAACATTTTGCCATTGGTTCGTCGGCGATACCTTGATACGTGCCAAATATCAGGTGGAATACAAATATGAAAAATAAGACACAGAATAATAATAGTGTGTGCCCTGCAACCACACCACACTAATGCAAGGCTCTCAAATGTAATTTCCAATGTGTTTGAATGTCTGCCTTTCAAGGCCTTACACGCCTGTATAGTCCTAACTTTTATAGCACGGAAAACAAGCACAAAATAACCTCTTGAAGACGTTGTTGTTGTCGTGCTTATTGGCCTTCTTCAGGTGGTCGATGGTCTCCTGGACGGCTGCCTCCGTGCCGCTGACGTTCTTCTGGATGCTCTCCACCGCCACCCCCTGCTCCTCCGTGAGAACCGCCACGTCCAGAAACACTTCCTGGATGCCTCTGATCCGCTGCTCCAGCTGCTGGAGCTCGCTGTGGCGGCCCTCCATCTCCACCAGGGCGGAGTGCGCCGTCTTCCCCTCCAGCCCGACGCCAAACACCTTCGCGCCCTCCCCGGCCTCCAGCATCTCCTCCAGCAGCTCCTCGTGGTCATAGGGGACGTCCCCGCCCACGATCTCCAGCTGCCTCTGGATCCGTCTCCGGCAGCTGTCCCTGTGGCTCACCTCCGCCGCGTTGTAGGAGAACATGACCTCCCGCAGGGCGTTGCCCAGACAGTGGCTCTGCGTGCGGGCGATGCGCACCACCACAGCATGGGGGCCGTGCCGGGCCTCCAGTCGATCGCTGAGGGCCTTCATCCCGTGCAGACGCTGGAGCACAGCTTCCCCTCTCCGCTTGATGTCCGCCCCGATGGCGGCGGCGGAGCTACGGTTCTTCACGCTCTCTGTGTTGTTGTGGTTGTCGGAGGCCTGGGCGTGGGCTTCCCTGAGGTCGGAGACGTCGCGCTGGATCTGCTGGATGTCCAGACGGATCTGCTCGGCCTCCCGAAGAACGCCAGCCAGGTCCTGGTCTCGGGCCGCCGGGGGGTCAGGGTTCAGCGGTCCAGCCGAGGCTCCCGGTTCTGATCGGAGCTCTGGGTCCGCTGGACTGGGATCCTTCCAGTCCGGTGTGCCGGTGGCGTGGTGCTCATTCAGCACCGCCTGTAGATGCCCCAGTCTGTCTCTCATCGTCTGACACCTGGAGGTGAGGGATTAGAGAGAGAGGGATGAAGGCTTGGATCTACTCCCAGCGTGAACATCAAAGTCCATCAAACTTTGGTGTCGGCGGTCTGAACACAGTTCATTGTCTTCTGTAAAGTCTGGAGCCTAACAGCTGAGGAGCATGGTTCGTTGTGGATTAATAGGTCAGAGATCCACGTCAAAGGCTTGCTAGGGTCATGTCTCACTTATCCTGCCAATCTCTCTCTGCCCTGTCTAATAACAAGAAACTTGAAAGCATTCACTGGTAACCTTTTGAGAGGTTACCAGTGAATAAGTCCCCCTCTAAGGGGACTTATTCATTGAACTGATCATCAAAAGAGATAAAAACAGATGTCTGTTGTGATGTTCCTCAAAAACAGTTGTTTTTGAGGAACATCACAACAGACAACTCCCATACATATTTTTTCAGTATCGTGTATCCACATCTCAGATCAGCACGCCAAATTCTTTAGACAGAGCGACGATTGTCTTACAGGACTCACCAAACTAGTTTCAAGTTTCCTTGACATTTTTTCGTTTTTGGCAGGACGTGTTTTTGTCTTTGCAGAATTTGTGGCACTACATGTTTCAATGTTTCAGTTGGTATAAAACTAATATCAACCAAAACATGCAGTAATACAGTACTGCCCGTGCTGAGAAGATGTATCTTACACTCCCTCCTCACACATTCACTAAACGACTAATGGATGAGGCATGAATAACACAATTAGTCCAACAATTAATCTAATCCAATCCATCCTCCAATCAGGTATCACTAAACAAGATGTCGCTAGGCAAAAGAAAACGTTTCATGTTAATTATTAGTCTATTATACATTTGAACCAATGAAGATGCAAGAATCATGGATGTAAAATTAAAATCACAATCAAATTGAATTTTCTGTCGAAGGTTCAGTTTACCTTAATAGTACCACGTGCAGACGAACAATGCAGCCAGCCCACGTGAATATGGTATTTAAACTCCCTCAGTCGTCACAGAAAGAGACAATACTTTCCAGACGTTTTTTTAAACAAAATCCCTCACACACATATGACACACAGACCTTATGTTGTGTTATGATGGACGGCTTGCGTACGATCAGACACTTTTCTTCTGCATTCCTGTCCAGTCACATGCATCGCTGGATGGCACCTGAGGAGTTCCAGCCCTTTCCTTCTGATCTCATAGAGGGACTGCCTTTGTAGTGCTTTTCTAGTCTCCTACCGTATCTGAATTCACACTGCAAGTGGCTTTGGATGTCTATTAATGACTAAATATTAATGTGAACCATAACGTGTGAGGCCCAATTTAGAAGACACTTTTATCCAAAGCCACTTCCAGTGAATTCAGATATGGGTCATTAAGGAGCAGGTAATGGTACCATCAGGCTCATCGGGAGCAGTTAGGGGTTTAGTCTCTTGCTCAAGGACACCACAACAGCCAGGATGAGCGCAGGGTTGAACCAGCCACCACCCTCCTCCCCAAGAGGCCCAATAACCTGCTGTAATCCTCTTACTGACCTTGCAGAGGCTAAATGTTTCACCGTATACATACATCTATCAGTTTCAAACGTATCCATCATCGCATATGTAAAAAAAGCACTGTTAACATGGACTGTATTCCCCACAAAAAGATTGTTACATACACGTGTCACATACACAAGTTATTGTGTACTCGTGTGACTCAGACCGTCAGTGAGTCACACGAGTACGTTTTCTTCTTCATAGACTAGACATAGAAGTCAAATACATCCTGAAAAGGATATATTTCAGATGTTATCTTCCAAAAGAAGGCGTGGCTTAGAAACTACTACTAGAAGCACAACACGCTTTGTGTCAGTGTTGGTCAGGCCTTTTGGGCACATACTGTGGATCAAGACTACCTAGTTATCGATACCTAAATAAGACTGGCAGTTATTATACTGCTGTGGAGTGTGTGCGGTTGATGGCTGGTTTAAGCAGCCTCACCTGGCCCTGGTCAGGCTGGCTAGACTCTGGGGCCATGGGTGAGGCTGCACACCTGTGGTGCATTGGGTGATCAAGGCACACATGATTAAACCAGCCATCACCACTATAGACATATATACACAGACGCCGCATTGACTGCTTCGGCCCGTCGCTACATTTCTCAACCGATTTCAAAGAGTCGTTTTTATATCCAAGGGTTTATGATCTACGTGGAGTACAAAAAAACAACAACATTACTTTAGTGTTTTTTTTTTATCTCCCCCATTTACTTGTATGTGTTTACTGGCCAGTCTTGGCCTCTCCAATATGGCGGCGACGTACGATCCAAAGACCAATGCGGCGTCTATGTATATACTGTATGTCTATGGTCGCCACACACACTCACCTGTGTGGTCACCACACACAGAAGCAGCTCTGACATGCCAGCATTTACTACCTGCTCTGCCTGTAACATCTTGCCAACTCTCCAATAAACTGGTTGCACAACATCTACCTGTGTCCTGTGCGTCGGAGTAGCCCAGCAAAGCCACTAAACAGGGCACTTGTGGCAGTAGACCCTGCCACAAGTGCCCTGTTTAAAATTAATACAAGCTCCATGCCAACAGAGTCGGCAGTCTGCAAATTACAACAGAAAAATACATATTTTCACGGTATTGACTATTCAGCGTTCCTCTTATCTATTTATATATCAGCCAGGCTTTCTGCAAGCAGCTACTATAAAGCTACCAGGAAGTATGCTGTTTATGCGTAATCAGTGTGTTGGTGTATGGTGATGCACTCATTTCCACACCGAACGGCGGCCGACATGATGTGTAATTTCCACCGCCCTGCATGAGGGTGGATAGTCACACTGCATCTGCTTGTCACGCAAGGGGATTTCTAACAGTTGTTGCAGGTTACATTAAACTGGTGTGTGTGTGTGTGTGTGTGTGTGTGTGTGTGTGTGTGTGTGTGTGTGTGTGTGTGTGCGTATGTGTGTGCGCTTGCATGCGTGTGTCTGTGTGTGAGAAAAAGAGAGCGTGTGTGTGTGTGTGTGTATGTGTGTGCTTGCATGCGTGTGTCTGTGTGTGATAAAAAGAGAGTGTGTGTGTGTGTGTGTGTGTGTGTGAGAGAGGTTTAAATGCAAGTATTTGTCAGAATGTAAGGATACTGTTGTAATTATCACATTTCTTTATTAATAGAATCAATAAAAATCACATTATAAAAACATAAAATGTAAATTCCATAGTCAATACAAAGCTTTGAAAATATGTTTTCCAATTCACGTGCCAAAAAGCACTTCGAAAATTAAACTTTCACACAGACCCGAAAACAAGGAAAACTTTTATTTTCTTCCACAAGATGGCACTAAGTGTTTGGGTTGCATAGAAATCTCTCACTTGAAATCTCTCAAACTCTCACACTCTTTTTATTAAGGAGAGTGCGCACTGAATCAAGCGCTTAGCTGTCCCATGGGCGGCATCGCAGTTTTTCCCAAGCTTGTATCTCCTCCATCACGTGATGAGCCGCTCAGAGCCGATCCGTTAAATCAGTTAACACATGTTTTTAAAATGCTTTCCGAACTCTACATGGCATAATCCGTCGGCGCAATTTGGTATCACAACAAAGAACGTGTTCAAAGGACACTGTGTGTCGTATGTGTAAAAGTGAAAATATTCTCAGTCACAAGGCTGTGGGTGCACCCATGGTGATTTATCTTTAAGTTAGTAAGTCACTAGCGTTGCTGAACCTGTTCGTTCTCTAACTGACTGAAAATAATACAATAGACAATGTCTTGAAGATATAAATAGACATACAGAAGAAGTAACAAAGACAAGAGTGAATGTAGTATTTGCAGCCAAACCTATTTTAACAACCACCGCTCTCTGGACAACACAACGGATGGAAGAGGATTGGACTTGAGGATGACTTTCACTACTTTTGTGTCTAATTATTATGAAGTCAGATACACACTGTTACCACACACACACACACACACACACACACACACACACACACACACACACACACACACACACACACACGCACACACATCAGTAAAAACATGTAACTTGTAACAAGCCAGTATGTAGAATTCACCTATGCGTATTTATAGTGTATGAATAAAATTGCTTGTGTTTATTTGTAAGTTTTTTGTATTTATACATACATTTGTGTTTGTGGGGGTGAATCTTGTATTTTTCAGTTTTTGTTGTTGTTGCAGACAGGGCTTGTGAAATAGATACTAATTTCAATGAGACTTCCTGTTTAAATAAAGGTAACATTAAATTTTAGTACAATAGCTACAACCATGCGTTGGTATACGTCAACCACGGTTGATGTACAGGTAACATCTGTCCACAATGTAAGTGTTCTCTAGCTTTTGTTCCATACATTTCAGCTTCCATGCATTGTGTGTGTGACAGCATTCAACTGTATTAAATCAATTGTTCGGGGGATTCAAGTCTAACGAACTGGATGTCATTTTGTGTTCGTTAGTAACCCTAGGCCTACTCATGACCTCAATCATCAAACCACAATGAGTAGGCCTAGGGTTACTAGCGAACACAAAGTGACATCCAGTTCACACAGACGTGTGAACAGGATGCCTAACTTAAATATGCACAACACATATGTATTGTACTGTACTTCGTCAAAGCTCGTCTGACATATTTATTGGTGTTATGTCACTGGCCTTTCCCACAACAGTTCAAGTCTAAATCGATGCGTTATCCGTTTTTTCACAAGGAATTCGCCACGTATCACAGGTTTCAGAAGCCTCATGACATATCTCAGCAACACAGACACATGACTAATGTTGAGCAGTGTTCAAACCGTCTGTGGGATCACTGCCGATCTACCGTCATCATCATCCACCAAGCAAATGATTCCCCCCTCAGGATTCCACTTCCAAATGTCCAGAGTTTAGATAGGGTAAGACAACATAACACAAGATAAGATACGATATGAAAAGTCAAGATGAGATAAGATTTAGGTAAACAATTTCCATTACAGGCAGAGCAGGTGTCCCATGGGGACGTGTCCGCACTCTCTGCCTGAGTGTGTGTGGTGATGGCTGGTTTAACCTGTGTGCCTTGATCGCTCTCATACACCACAGGTGTGCAGCCTCACCCAGCAGCCCCAGAGTCTAACCAGCCTGACTCGGGCCAGGTGAGGCTGCTTAAACCAGCCACCGACCACACACACTCCCCATCGGTCATTCACACCACCAACACATTCCAAATGAAACTCTTTCCAACTAAGCGAAGAAATTAATTGGGTGGATGGACGGGATTATGTATTATATTCTGTGGTTTTAGTACTAGTTTTGTAGTAGTAGTACACATCAGGCTAAAATCGTGAAGTGTGAACTCGGCATAAGCCTACCAATTGGTACTACCTATGTCAATGACAATTTTAGTCACATGACAATTTTGAAACAGCTTGCAATGGCTAATCACACTCACGCCTGGTGGTAAAATAGGGGCCCTTTAACACAAACACACACATTGGAGAACGCTTGTGTATGGAACGCCTTGCTGCTCCCCGTGCACAGCCGTTAAGAGTCCTACAATCTGTAGTCAGTGAAGAAAACATCAGCTGTTTCCAGTTACCTTAGTTGTGAGCCGGCCGGGTCACTAATTAATTCAACGTATTAGCCGGTTGCACGGCTCTGTACAGACACACCACTGTACCGGAGAATCGTATCAAACTGACATGGATGTTTGTCATGTGTCTGGGAAAGCCTCGTTCTAGTTCTTCAAATGTTTCACTCGATGTTGTTGGGTTGTTGTTTTTTCACCTCTATATATGCAGCGTTTCAAATTTAGAAATGCTTCAGGTATAGCTTAGGCTAGCTTAGCCTCGACAATCAGCGATCATGCATCTCTTTATTCTCTCAGGAGATCTTTCTTTCAAATCAAAACAACATCAACGTGAGTGTTTGACACGGTCTCCTTCATAATGAATGATGGTAGTGCAAATTACACAGGAAATAATGACTACTCATTTCTGTATTCGCAAAAACAGAGGGGGCAGGTTTCATGAAACTGTTTGGCATTTCTTTCACAGCCTTTCTTTGTCGACTAATTCTGTCACGGTGGACTAGTACTAAACATGGACTAATCAAATCATTTCTAGGACCGCAGGGAACACGGGAGCATGTGTTTATGCTGCTAGTGATATTCTGTCTTAATGGCCCTGTTTAATCTCCAAACAACATTGTAAGGTTTCTCCCCGGAGCAACACTTTCACCAGTCAGTTGAGTTTTCCAACTGAGCTTTCTTTTCTCTGCGACTGTCTCTGTGTTGTGTTGCTTTCTCTCCTGCGAGGATTTCGTCAGAGGAAAGAATGTCTCACTATTGTGCGAACTAATAAGCAGACAGAGAATACATGTTACAAGTTTATTTAGGGATTTGAACTCCAACAGGAGGAGCCGCTGGTACCTGCCAGCATGGAGCCCTGCTGATAAGCTTCTCTAATCTAATTAGGCCTTGCAGTTAAAAAATGTTTATTGATGGTGTTCCAGTTGAACTCGATCAACTTTATTCACTGCTTTGCAGAGTATCAAAAGTCTGAATACTCTACTATACTACTATTAATGTAACTGTTTAGTTTCAGGAACCGATTCTGAGACAGAAATTCGCACGGCAATAAAAATGACACTTGACAAAAAAAGCAATTATGTTATTTTGGACAAACAGGCCAAAAATACTAATGATAGATGCCTAATATGCATTTTTGTGTGACTACTTTTCCACTCTTAAACAGAGTTTAGTATATGACAAAGTGCTTTTTGTCGCACATAAGCAGTCTGCTGCCATAATATGCAACAGTCAGAGAATAAAAGCCATTGATAATAGGCCCACACTAGGCACTACATGCCATACAATAATGACAGGATAGACCATAAACTCAATATTTATTGTGTTGTGTTTATTCTAGTTGGAATGTAGGCCTACATTGTTATTAAAAATACATTAATTGGTCTCTCATGCATCAATTAAACTTAATAAAGTAGGCAACATTAAAAGTTCCCTTTGTGGTAATGCCACCTGAATACTAACAATAATAATAACAAAATTGTAACACAAATCTAAGAATATATAGGCCTAACACTTGACACCGGCTTGTTTTGAGAACGGTTTAAAACTCGTCACGGTTGAGGGACTCATGAGCAAACATCTGCTCTGACCAACAGTCTTCTGACTCCGGAACCGTGGGATCAACCCTGTAATGACGTTTACTCGCTAATTACACACACTACAGTTCCCTTTCAAAATGTGAGAAAAAGTGTATATTTCAGCTAGGCCTGAATTATATACACAAATATGACGTGTGTGTATAATTCAAATTACATATACATAATGTATATGCGGTAGGCCTACATATAAGTAGGTTAATATAAATATCACCATGGGTTATTTCAATCAATAACTCCTCTTAGGGACCACCTACCAAAGTGTATCAGGCCTACGTAACCGTGTAGGCATAGTGATGTTGCATTAGTCTTGTGGGCTTTTTTATTATATATTTATTTTTGATGCAGAGAGAGAGAGAGAGAGAGAGAGAGAGAGAGAGAGAGAGAGAGAGAGAGAGAGAGAGAGAGAGAGAGAGCGAGAGGCGTGCCGTGGCGAAATGGTCCGGGATGGTTTCACCTTCGTGTGACCACACCAAGGGAGGTGTTTCGCTAAAAAAAAGAGTTCCCAAACAGCAGCGAGTCCGCAGCGTTTGAGCTCCTGTGCATGCAGCAGCTCACGGCTGGTTGAGCGGGTCGGATACATCCAGCTCTCCTCTCCTCCTCGAACAGCCAGGCTCTTTTCTGAGGAGAACGGAGACGATGGGGACCACGCAGTCTGCACAGCGGGACGCCGAGGAAGATGCTGTGGAGGATACGGCTCAGGAAGACAAGGTAACGCATTTTTTATTTCAAAAATAATAATACAATAATAACAATTCGATGAATTACATCACTGTTTAGATGTACTTAGAATATATCGCCATACCCCTATGTGTTTTAACTTTAGTGCGGTGGTACTCTTCTAATGCGTTATAAACTCATAATAGTGAATTCCTGCAAGGCACGGTTTCGTTGTATAAGCCTATAGGCTACAAAAAAATGGATCTAAGACGGTTCGGGAATGAGGTAAACATTGCTTACGAGTTCCCTTTGTTTTGGTGTTGTGCATCATGCTTTGCACAAGCTACTGTTGGAGAACCGCATCAAACTTCTATGCTGGGGTCTTTAAAGCACGCCTTCCACTGCAGTGTGTTGCTGCCAACGTTTCCATTAAAGCAGAGACACAAGAGGGGGGATATTTGTTTCAATTTATTCAAGCACAATGAACTAGAAGAGGTTATCGTAGGCCTGATCACAAAGGGCAGTTGGGACATTGTTTTCTCTTCGAAATAACAACTGCATGTGGGATAGGTTAATTATCACCAAACCATCTACAGTTTATATAGCCTACTTCCTGTTTACATTTGTGTCAGGAATGGGCACTTTACTTAAAGTTGATTTTATTGACCTGACATAGACTGTGTTTATGTTTTAGATGGTCTGATATAGGCTGCTCATGCTGGTGGCAGTAAACATTTGTTTCAAATGGAGAAAAAAAAGAAAAACAAGGAAATCACACAGCGGTAGGCCTAGGCCTAAGAAAACATTTTATTTCGCAGAAGAAATATTTAATCCGATAATCTCATGGGAGGGATGGAATTTCCTTATTGCTGCACTCTGGTTATTAGTGTGCACCATCCCTAGTCAGCCCAACTGCCCGTCCTGCCCTGTTGGGGACTGCAACGTTATTATTGTTATGCAGGATCAAATTACCATGTTGGACCTCTTCCATGGATGGTTGCTGTCTACTTTTAGACAGATCTTGATCAATGTCTGGTAGAAGACAATCTAATGTGTGATCTGACAGCGTGTGAACTTGGAGAACAGTTGAACAGAATTACGGCTGGTTAATATTTCTAGTGAGGAGAACTTTACAACGATTACAAAAATAATTTAAATCACGAATCAGGCTATAACTCTTATATAATATAATAATATAATAATGCTCAACAACGAGTATACACATAGCAATTTCTTGTTTTTGTAGACTACTTGTTTCATTATTTATGAAAGCCCAGAATGTTAAATATTTGGTACAATAATAATTATCCTAACCATTTATCTGCCGACCCTACATGCTATTGTATCCCCATTACTAGGAACCATACCATTATTTTACATATTTACTTTAATTTGCCAAAAATAAGCCATTGATCCCATTCACACAAGTAAATTGTCATTTGAAATGTGTGGTATGTACTGACTGGTATTAAGTGTCAACATTTAATTTGAAATGCGTGGAACGTACTGACTGGTATTAAGTCTCAACATGTTTTTTATTGGATTTATTGGATGGCGAGGAATTAATAGCGCTAGTCATTTCATAATGTCTATAGGGGAGGCAACAGTGGCTGTGTGTTAATGACAATGCCAATGCCAGTGCAAGTCTCAATGAATATGAGTTAACTGTCAACAACAATGCCTCAACCTCATTCACATTAAAACACAGTGGCACTCACAAATGCAGTGGAAAATTTTATAGTTTTGGCACTGTTACCATCCCTATATCTACAGCTATGGTGGAAATACTAGGCAACATGTGGCTTCATTCGCTTCATGATTTGGTGATCAAATACCATTGTCACAATGACCTATACAGGAATTTGAGAAGAGATCTGCTATTGCAATTGCTGCTGAGGATTTGACTCACAACCTGACACAACTGTAGTACTAATTACATTCCCTCAAAAATGTTTTGTGTGGATAAGAAACAAAGTCCTAGACCGAAGTAAAAGCATGTGTGTGTGTGTCTGTGGATCATATTTCTAAGGAGGGTCTGCCTTTGGTAAATAAGAAACAACAGAAGATGGTTACACAAACACCCTTGTCATGTCGTTTTTGGTGATTTAATGCATTCTAGTAGGTGTTAATGTGTGAGAATGAGAATGCAAGGAAACACAATAGTAAATCTAAATAATCCACAACATGTTTTACATTTCAACTTCTCCAGATCTCTGGTCTGCATGGGAAATCAGATGACCTTCTAGCAGAACTAAAGGATGACCTCGAAGATGAGGTTATTGATGAAGGTAAGTATTTATATACTGTTTTCATGGGTTTCAGGACATAGATGGACTACTGTACGAATAGCCTCATTTACCGAAACAACACAATTTCATACTTTGATTATTTTGTCTTTGCTACAAGTCCATGTTGCGCCTTCTCATTGGTTTGAAGGGTGATATCTTGGTTTCTCATTTTCAGTCTGTGACACATCAGCCCTGGTTTCTGCAAGAGAAGAGGTTTCCGATACATTCGAGACTGTGGATGACAAGGAAGCTCTGTTAGAAGATGTGGAGATCAATGATAGGACAGATTCTGATCCCGATGCCGACGAGGCAGCGCTAAATGAAAAAGAACATAGGATGAACGAAATCAATAAAGGCTTCAGGAGATTCTTCAGCAACATCGGTCTGAAATTAACCGTGAAGCAGGGCACAGATGAAAAGCAACCTGAGACGGCTTCTGTTGTCCCAACCGGAGAGGAGGAGCCCAGTAGCCCGGGCGACACGGTCAACGAAAGCGCGAGTGAGACCGGCGAGAACAATGCCGATCATCACATGGCCCAGGACTCGGCTGATAATGAATCCACAACCTGCCCCACTGTGACAGACATGACATCTGAGGACATCCAGGAGAACGTGGAAGACAAAACCACAGCAGCCACGGAGGTGGATCAGGAGGCTGCAGAAGCTAATTCGGCCAATGCCGACACAGAGGGTGTCACAACGTCTGAAGTTGAGCCTGAAGCATCATCTCCACAGAACTCTGCTGACGAGGAGGTCCTGTCTCCCATTAAAGTATTCTTTACAACAGGGATCTTTTCTAGTCTACGAAAAAAGAAAAAGACAGCTGAAGAGGAAAACCAAAAAAACGAGACGAATGACAAACAAATGGTAGACATGGTTAGACAGGAACAGGGCAGGACAGGAGAAATTGGGAAAGACGAGATTTGCCCAAGTGCTGAAAGAGCTGTGGTGGAGGAAAAGCAGAAAGCAGAAGAAGGAAATGAGGTCATACTCGAATCAACTAATGGTCATGGAATTGGAGAAGACCTCTTAACTTCCAACGAGGAACTACTCAGTTCTCAAGAGAAGGTAAAAGTTCCAAGTAGCCCGCTACAACGTATGCTCTCTGGGACTAACTTCAAGAAAGTCTCCACAAAGCAGCGAGGGAGGAAGAAATCATCGGACTCCACTGAACGCGTTTCAGACTATTTGCAATCATCAGTAGAGTCAGCCGAGAGTACGACAGAAGAAAGTCCTGCAGTGGCTCCAGAAGAGGTGAAAAAGTCGGAAGAAAGTGCCTGGGAGTCATTCAAAAGACTTCTGACTCCTAAAAAGTTCCAGAAAAGTTCCACTTTGAGCAACGAGGAGGCTGTCGTATCAAGCACACCGGAGGAACCAAAGCCAAGCGAGGGAGGAGAAATAGCAGATGTGAGCACGGAGGAGAGCAGGAAGAGGAAAGATTCGATTGTTTCATGGGACGCGCTCTTGTGTGGTTCTGGAAACAGAAGGAGCAGAAAAAGTTCCAATGTGGACGAACAGAAACCTAAAGCTGAGGGAGATGATAACAGACCAGCCAGTGAATTGAGACATGCTACAGACCTGGCCAGTTCTCATGAGATAGATGATAACTTAGCCTCTTCCCCAGAGCAGGGAGGAAGTCCCTCAGAGGACGAAGGGTCAACATGGAAATCATTCAAATGTCTGGTCACCCCAAAACGGAAATCTAGGGATGGGGAGGAAACCAAAGAGCACACCTCTGATAGTGAAATAATCCCGGACGAATCGTCATTTTCATTAAAGAAATTTCTTCCTGGACGAAAGAAGAGGAGGCCATCTGAAAAGCAAGAGCAAGTACCTTCAGATAAGCCTGAAAGAGAAGAACAATCAGACGAGGAAGACTCGGAGACACCAGCGGTGGTTCCATTGTCCGAATTTGACATACCCGAGACAGAAAGTCAAGTAAAAACACAGGCAGTGATAGAAAGTCAAACACCTGAAGACGAAGACCACGAAGGACAAGAAGAGGTCACTGCTCAGACAACTGAAGCAATCGTCATGAGTGACAGCACACCTGCCTTGCCTGAAGAAACTAAGGACACCGACTGTCCAACTGCCATAGAAAATCCGACATCTACGACCCCTGCTTCCATGGAAGAAGTGGACGATCTGACAGAGTTTATCAGCAAGCTTCAACAGCTCAGTGACATCTCTGAGGAAGGTCTAGTCGAGGAGAGCGTAGCCTCGCCTGCTTCATGTGCTGAGGATGCAGCAAGAGATGACACTATAGCAGATGTAATAGAGTTCACATCTGAGGCTGTTACTGCGCCAGAGCCCGTAGATGTTACAGCAGAAGATGAAACAGAGATGGTTTCAGCAGCATCCCAGTTGACCGACTCTTCAAAAACATCTGGCAACACAACACCAGTGCCAGCAGAATATGACGTCAAAGAAACAGACGACCTCCTCCATCAAGTTGTGGAATCCATTTCTGCTACCCCGTATGAAGCCCTAGTGAGCGCAGGCGACCAGAGTCCTGGAAGAATTGCTGGCTCTGTCTCTTGTCAAATATTGGAGACATCCAAATCAAAAGAACTAACGATTCTGCCATTTGATGCAATTGACAAAGTTGTTGTCATGGCAGAGACAGAGTGCTTATCAGAAATGACGGAAGCAATTTCCACACAGTGTTTATCTGAAGACACCACTGAGGAGTTTCATACTGCTGGGATTTCTGTCGATGAAGAACTTAAATCTATTAATGAGAGCCAATCTGTGGTAGATTCCTCATCTGAAGAAAACAAGGCTATAACCTCAGAGGTTTCGCCCCAGGCTGAGGATGTTCATGTGCCTAAAATTTCCATAAACGACCACAAGAACGATAAAGAGCAAGCTAATGAAATGGGACCCCCTGGAACCGACTCACATGTTGAGGCCACAATTCAAACGTTGCAGACAAATGAAGCGCTGAAGGACAAATGCGATGAGATCAAAGAGAGCACAACTGATGATGAAGCACAAGTCCAAATCTATGAGATAGTTGATGAGTCCGAAACACAGACACTTACTGATGCATGTGTCTCTATAAATTCAGAAGAGGTTAGTGGTGCACAAGCAGACGAGATGCCGGCCACGTCAGAAGCCACACCAACAGATGAAACAGTTAAAGGATCTGACTTACTGAGTGGTGAACAGATGCAAGATGTCCCTGAGCTTAGTGTTGGGGATGAGGAACAACATGACCTCTTAGTTATCGAGGTAGATGTTGCTGAGGTTGAACATGTGCCAGCGTCAGCACCAGTTGATCCTGAAGAAGTAATAATTGAAGCAGACAAGAGCAATAGCCAGCTACAATCATGTTCATCTGTGGACGTAGAGCAAGCAGAGCAAGGTAGTGTTCAGGAACTTGAAAGCCAATCTATTACTGAAGATATTCCAGTGCAAGACTCAACGGTACCTGACAGTTCCATAACCTCCACTGAAGGAGAAGGTGAAAGTGTAGCTCTTGAACAAATTCAACACACTCTGCTGGAAACAGAAATGTATATAAAAGAGGATGCCGCTGAGATTTTACAAGACGCTCAGGTTGAGGGTGGAGACCAAACAACTGAAGTAACAGGTGAACTGCAAGTAGAAACATCTGTTGAAGAGACTGTTTATTGTGAAGAAAAAAATGTTCAGGTACTTGACCATAAGGTGATAACTGAAGATAGTCCATTACTGGAGGAAGAAAAAGATGACGAGAAAGAGCCAGAGCAATCATTGACAGAGAAACACCTTGCAAATGTAGAGAATGAACCTACGGAAGTACCTCAGCACATTTCAGTTGAAGAAGATGGCCAGCTAGTTGAAGTGACAAATGAATTGGAAGAAGTAACGTCTGTTCACGTGGCTTTTGTGAATCTTGATGTTACTATTATTCAGGCAGTTGAAAAACAGGTTAGAACTGAAGACAATGCAGAGTCCCAAGCAGAAAATGCCCTTCTCTCATCAAGAAGTGGAGTTGAAGAGGAGGCTGCTATAGTGACTGAGCAAGGTTTGGTGGAGAAAGAGCTTGTTTCCATAGGAAATGACTCTTGTGATGTTTCCAAAAACATTCTTGTTCAAGAAGATGGCCAATTAACTGAAGTTACAAAGGAATTGGAAACGTTAAATTCTCTTCATGTGGCCTCTGTGAATTTGGAGGTTGGTATTGCTCAGGTACTTGAAAAACAGGTTTTGACAGAAGACAAAGCAGAGTTTCAAGCAGAGAATGCCCTTCCCTCATCTAAGAGTGAAGTTGAAAAGGAGACAGTATCTGAGCACGATGTGGCCGACAAAGAGCTTGTTTCCATAGAGAATGACCCTTGTAATGTACCCAGACACGTTCTAGTTCAAGAAGATGGTGAACTGAGTAAAGTTACAGATGAATTGGAAACATTGACTTCTCTATATGTGGCCTCTGTAATTTCTGATGCATGTATTGTTCAGCTACTTGAAAAACAGGCAACTGAAGACAACGCAGAGTCCCATGCAGAAAATGCCACGAATAAAGTTGAAAAGGAGGCAGAGGAAGAGCTTGTTTCCATAGAGAATGACCCTTGCGATGTACAAAGACAAGTTCTAGTTCGAGAAGATGGCGAACTAACTGAAGTGACTGATGAATTAGAAACATTAACATCTGTCCATGTAGGCTCTCTGAACTCTGACGTCAGAATTGTTGAGGTTCATGAAAAGCAAGTTACATCTGAAAACCTAGGATCTAATGCAGAGAATGCCAACACCTTGATTACAGTTGAAGGCAAGAACAGAAACTGTAACACATTCAGAGCAATCATTGTTGGAAAAAGAGCTTGTAACTGTAGAAAGCAACCTTAATGAAGAACCACAGTACACTTCAGTTACAGATGATGTTCAGGTCACTGAGGTTACTAAGGAATTGGAAGCATCAACATCTGTTGATGTAGGTTCTGCAGAC
>OOFB01024706.1:0-13924 GCA_900323305.1 Trachyrincus murrayi
AAAATAAAGAAAAACCATTGAATGAGAAGGTGTGTCCAAACTTTTGATGTATGTATGTGTGTGTGTGTGTGTGTGTGTGTGTGTGTGTGTGTGTGTGTGTGTGTGTGTGTGTGTGTGTGTGTGTGTGTGTGTGCGTGTGTGCGTGTGCGTGTGTGTACAAAGGCACACTTCCCCTTCGGTCCTACCTCTTTCCCCTTGGTGTCTCCATTTTCCAACCACTCGACTGTCACACTCTCGTTCTCCTCGTTCAGGGCTGTCACCATCGCGTGGTGTATCCTGCCTGTGGGGAGAAGCAGACGGGCGGTGAGCAGACGATGCTGCTGCTGCTGCTGCTGCTGCTGCTAGGCGTGTTCGGTACCGCATGATAGACACGGATCCAGAGACTCGTAGTATGCTGCTAATTCCCATCAAATCAGAGTCCGTTCACCTCCGTGGCCAGGCGTTGTTTCGTCGTCAGTGCAGGCTATTGTACACCGCTGTTGCATTAGACAGTAGTGTATGGTCATAAGCATGACGACGAAATGCACGAATGGCCTATTTTTTGGGGGCGGAAATGAATGGTTTTACTGTGCAGCTGACACAGCCTGTGTCATCCTCCAACTAGTCCGAGTCACCTAAATATAGCACCATCTTTAATGTGCGTTCACGTTACAAGGGGATTGAGGTAATTGCACTCGAGTTGGCAGGAAACGCATGCACGGTGGCCATACAGCAGTTGCCGATCAAATACTGATCGAATACTGATCACATACTGATCAATTGCTGATCAAATCTTCAGACAGCCTGAATGCCATCTTTTTTCCCCCCCATGTTTTCCCCTCATGGGTTGAAAGTTATACATGATGCCAGTCACGTTGGCGTAGAGATCAAGATCATGTCCTCTATGTATGGACAGCGTGGGGGGTACTAAAACAGAGCCGACCCATTTGGGCCAGACAGCCCGCACAGCAGGTGGTGAATGAAAATTGTAAGTCACGTCTTGGTGGTTGACAGTCGACGGTAAGTCAGGCCAAGTGACCGTCCTGGTAGTCATTGTAAAAGACACGGGGTTTATTAGTAAGGGATCGCCTCGTCGTGATATCCAAGCGACCCTCCTCCTATTCGCGATGTGGTGTTGGCCAGGGGCGCAGGCAGCAACAAAGATGATGGTGTAGCTTGCTGCCTGGAAACAGCCAGATTCTCTCTGTTATAACGTGGGTTAGGTTAGCTATTCTCATTTGGCCCGGTTGAAAGCGCTGCGTAAACCTACCGTCGCTTCTTTTGATATCCACATAAATGCCGAATAGTATCTTCCCAAAAATAGCGGCCATGCCGATGTGATGTATTCCAGTGTGGTGCTTTAGCCACTGGGTGTGTTCCTACCAGACCGCCCGGTTCCTTTCAAGTTGCGCTGCAGAAATCGGCTGGTCAGTGTGAGCGGGAGCGACGGGCGGGAGAGCGCATGCGCCGGGGACCCTGCCCAAAAGAGTTTCTCTAAAACTGCAACAAAATCGATTTATTCCGATATTATCGATGATCGCATAATTCATCATTGGTATATGTCCATGAAAAAAAATCATGTTTATTCACATTAGCTATTCAGAAAAACAACATACTCCCAACAAGAATGTAGGCTGTTATATAGGCTATGGACATGCATATAATAGTCCTACACAAATTCTATTTTTTTCAAAAAAGCAGAATGAATACTCTAATATATTAGTTATTCTGACTAATGAATATATTCGTTTTGTAAATTAGTTACTAATTTACAGTCGAAAATAATACTGTGATAAATGCTTCTCAATTGGTTGAATATCACATACAATTATATAGCTTTATTTTAGTTTTTTTCCTCTTTTTTTATTTTACTTACAAATATAGTGTAGGATATTTCATATTAATTTAAGCATGACCACACGTACACTATATAAAATATGACCGATATACTGTATTTGTTGTAGTTACCATCAATTGACAGACGATGGCACTAGAGGACCAGAATAAACCCAGTTCATACTATCATTATAATGACGTTGAATATTAGTGATGAATGAAGTCATTACTTTTTTGTTAAAAGGAAAATATTAGTCAGCTTGGTGTCTTGAATTGTACTGTGGCACACATTAACTTTCTTCTTCATATACAGTGTGTGTGTGTGTGTGTGTGTGTGTGTGTGTGTGTGTGTGTGTGTGTGTGTGTGTGTGTGTGTGTGTGTGTGTGTGTGTGTGTGTGTGTGTGTGTGTGTTGGACCTAGTGAGAAAGATATAGGCCTATGCTTTGTTACACATCATGTAATATAAATAGTAGAATAAACAGTAGGTTTATTCAGAAAATAACCCAAGCAGAGAGGAGATCCAAGAGAGAAACGGTGCTCATATATTTACTGGGGAATGGACTGCCAAACAGGTCGTTTCATCACTAGAAGTTGTTAGAAAACGGGCCACAGATTCCCTAATTAAGAGGTTTTCTTTTCTGTTGACGAAAGGATTTAGATTTAGAGAACAGTTAAGGTATACAGGGGTTGGACACAAACACTAACAGACACTGTCTGTTAATGTGTATGCTAATTACATTTTCATAAGGAGTGGTTGCACAAGAAATTCATTGTGTTCAATGTTTAGTCTTTGAAAAAGGGATTGCTATGCTAGATGGTCAGATAATATGTGTCATTAACATGTCCACCTTAACCACTGTGACAATCATGGCTAATTTCCATTGTTTCAGTTCATTAATGATGAAATCTGTATCTGATTTATTCAGAGACTGTCACACACAAGTTCATCAGTGTGGAAAGCAATTAATTTCACTCGAGCCTCAACTGCTCATTGGGCCATGAGTAGATATCTATGTCAATTTGTATTTAAAAATGTGATGTTGGCATATGCTAATAATACACTGTATACATAATAATACAATTTCCATGAAGCGTCACAGTTTTAAATAGAACATCATGAGATCAGATCATGTCTACTGATAATGCTATTGTAACATACAGTATATAGGCCTACTACTAGATATAAACTACCAGCAATTATAGCCTACACAATTATACAGTAGTTATGCACTGGGTTTTCAGCTAGGCTTATTGTTATTGGTTATTGGATGGATCTGGAGTTGTACACAATTGTGCGCACAATTGTATTATGTGCAATTGCGTACACTACGAAGGTGCAGTCGGTCACGGATGTGATGAATCACCACAACCCAAGAGCCAATGACAGGACCAGCTGAAATCCCAGTGAGCTTTAACGAGACGCGGATGTGAGACATTGATGACAACTTCCTTTCCCGAGCCTGCAGGACTGGTCGTCATCTGTTTTTGAGAAATAATGAAGCGTTGCTTCGCTCTTCCTGGCAGAAGGTGGTAGGAGCGATCAGTCGACATGCTGCCGTGTGCGATTTTAAAGCTCACCAATACTAAGCTAACGGGATTCAACATTGCACACACATTACTTAAATAGTCTTTATGATCGACGGCTTTATTTATTTGCTTTGGCCTTTGTCGTAATTGCTGTCTCAAAACGGCTTTTACAAAACACAAATGAAGACACTCCGTAATTGTAAACGCCTATAGGGCATGTACTGTAGTTGTAGCTCCAGTTCCTGTCCTGTAGGTGGTGCTAACAAACCGGTCAAGATGCATGTACAATACACCTTTTATTCACAATGCATGCTGGGCATTGATGGTTATTGTTTTTCCTCATGCGTGAAATGGGTTTCTATGACATCATAACATCCATGCTGCGGCTTTGCTTATAATCACCTAAATGACCACCCAATGTAGCGAAGACCTACACACACGCACACACACACACGCACGCACACACACACACACACACACACACACACACACACACACACACACACACACACACACACGTGTCTAACAGTAAAGACGTGCTGAATCCTTCCTGTATGCTGTTCTTATTGAAAAGCAGCTTTGATGTGAAGGTGCAGTCGGCGTCCCGTGGGCATTTTGAAGGTGTGCTTCGTCTTGATTGTCCTCCTAATGGTTATTAATGGCAAAGGGTGGGAAGGTGGGCGGTGTTAACAGTGGGTGGTGTTAACATGGGCGGTGTTAACAGCCAAGCCAGTGTGCGCAGGCTTTTAAACACAACTCTGTGTCTTCATAACGGAACCCTCGTTTCACCCTCTTATATTCTGACTCACCATATTTTATTTATTATGCATCTTCTCTTTTACATTGTTTCCATTCAGTCACCTCTCCTCCTTCATTTGTCCTCCCAGGGACGAATAACGTCTCCCCGTCTGTCTGTCTGTCCCTTCATCAGCCTGTCTGTCAGTCTGTCTGAATTTATTTAATTTAATTAAGTTAATGATAATGTATCATTGTGGCTGTTATTTACCAACTAAATCTCTTCCGTATGTGTCCCGTACATAGGGTGTATGTACAGTACAACAACGAGGGGACTAACATAACATATAAAGAGTCGCTTCACTGTGAAGTGTGAGATCCATAAAGAGGGTCGTTTGTTTTTACACACGCTGGTCACGTCTGAGTCAGACGAGCAAAGCGGGTTGCCGGTTCCTTCGCTGCTCAACCCACAAATGTCAGCGACGGGCCCAGCCACCTGATCGCCATGGAAACTGGCCTCAGCGATGTTTGATTTTGATCCACACAGAGGGGCCCTCTATATTCTCTCACTCTCTCACACTGGCTTGAGAGACGAGATGGTCGTTACGTCAAATGGTTTTCAGAGATGGAGATGAATGGGGAGAGATTGTATTCATCATTCATTCATTCATTCATTCATTCATTCATTCATCATTCATATACTGAGAGGGAGAGTGGCTGATTGTTTTTTTTATTGTTCTCCTCCATACTTCTTATTATCATTCCATTTAACTGCACTTGAAATTAAGGGCACTACAAATTAAGTGCCCTTAAACGTGTACTTATTTTTTTAATTTGTGTATTTATAACACTGTAAAGCCCCAAATACAAATGTGTACAGTTCCCAGTGTTAGTAGTAGTTTTAGATGTACTTCATTATGTATTAATTAGGAGTCGCAAAGCGAACAGTCTATTGTCTATACAGTTCCATTCTATGTCCACTTACATTGGATAACTCAGTTATCCAATGTAATCAGTTACATTAATAAGTGCATGTTATCTAATACAAAATATAAATACAAGTATTAAATGGTAGAATTGCTAAACAAACCGTTTCTCATTTTATTAATCATGAAGTGTAGGCTACTCAAAAAATAAGTGTACCAACATTTTTATGTAATCATTAATTTAATTTCATAATGTACTTTACCACCAGGTGTGAGTGCGATTAGCCATTACAAGCCCAAAATTGCCATGTGACTAGTATTGACATAGTGACATCACATGTGGGCGTGGTCCACCCAGATGCAAGATGGATAGATAAGCCTACCAGTTGGTACAGTCCACTGGGTAGGCTGGTGGACTGATCTAGTCATCATACACTTTAATAAATGAAGAGGAGAAAGAGGTGATGATCCACGCAGAAGAGACAAGCTGGCTCATTGGTCAGCTCTCATGCCCGACATTACTCAATCAATCACAAGTCTTTTTCAGAATAGCATATTTAATTGCATGCTTGCACTCTTGAGTAAAATAAGGCTGTACAGAATACAGAACAGACTTTTTATTTTGCCAAAAGAAAAAAATAGAAAAATAACCCAAGTTCCAAAACAACCACATAACAACAACAACAACAACAACATGTATAGTAACAGATTAGTGTAGCCAGCAACCCCCCCCCCCACACTACCTTACTAACCCAGGCGTCTAGACCTATTTTATACAGTCTGTGGTCTAGACGCCTATTACACACCTTGGCCTGAAACAGTGGGATCGATGCTGGGCCAGGAGGCTCTGTGCTCCTAATTACTGCCTGCAGGTCTATCAATACCACGTCCCACAGGACCCCGAGAAAGGCCACCCCATACATTCATAATGTGTGTGTGTGTGTGTGTGTGTGTGTGTGTATAAATTGGTTACGTGTTTGTTTGTCTGTGTGTATGTGTGTGTCTTTGTTTGTTTGTTTGTTTGTTGGTTGGTGTGCGTGGTCTGTGTGCATGCACCAGTGAGTGTGTGTGTGTGTGTGTGTGTGTGTGTGTGTGTCACTCTGTACCACTATGACATTTAAGAGGGAATTAAACCTCTATTTGTGTGTACTGAATGTTTATATTGTTACAGGACCGCTGAGAGAGGCCATGGCGGCACAGTAGGGCGTTGCCCTGTCTAGCTTCAGCCACACATGTTAAAGAACCAAAGGAAAGAAAGAGTGAGCGTTTAGTAAATATTATCATATATCATTTACATAATACAGGCTAGATATCTTCATTTGTTTTCTTAATATTCTATCGGTCAGGGGCTGACATTTTGGAAAAGCATGCCTGCTTGTCTCCTAAAACTAAAAAGTTTACATCCATACCTCAGTTATTTGTGTCACTGCTGCTAAGGATGTCCACTCTGCCCTCGCGAATGTATAGTTTTGTCAATTATCTTTTTGTTTGCTGCCACTAGCTGCTATATTATAGTGTTTAAATTCCACTATGTAAACAAGTCATTCAAATCCAATATATTATGAATGAATATCAAATATGTGAAAATAATCTCACAGGAGGTATTTTACATTGACTGGCAAGGTATTATTTAATTACATTTAAATATCGTTTTTAAAATGAAGAATGTATACCTCTTCTTTTCATGCTGTAATGAGAATGATTATTGAAGCAAGATTCCATCAGCCTATTAATCATCTGTTCTGGGCGAGTTGAGAAAGACCGCTCAAGTCAGCATCTCTGGAGGATTTTCTTTTAATTAGGATTTTATTATAGACCCCAGCCATGAATAAGACTAGCTATAGCGTACATTCACAATTCCCATACAGTATATTCACTGGGGAGCAGATACAGTGATTGGATGAAGGAGGAAAGACCTAATTATAGCTAAATACAAGAACATACTGTATTTCATTTGAAATACACAAAAGTGTGCAATAGGAAAAAATATAATCCTGAAAATGCAAGATCTAATAAGAGCTAATAAAGTGTAATAACCGTGACAAATGACCATTGATATAACTATGGGTTTAAAAGTTTCAATTAAATCTATTCATATTTAAAGGGCCACATTGAGACTATAAAAAAACCAATTACTATAATTATTTAGGACCAATCAACTGCCAGAGGGCCCTTGTTGCTAGGAGACAAGACAAAGGGAGATATTCTGTCACCTTAATTGGTGGATATATGCTTTGATTGGACGTTACTGCTCCTGCACATCTAATTAGTCACAAGCCCTCATCAGAATAGTCCTTTAGCTTCAGAAGTCACCAGAATGAAATGTCATTAATGCAGTTCAGATGGCCATTATAAATCAAATCTAGTGATGATCAAGATCATCATGATTAACCAACCGATCTTGAGGTTATTGCTCATAATCATGTTTCTGTCATTTAACATAACGGTTTTATTCTAAAATATCTCCTATGTTCCATACGACTATAAACTGTTAAAACTGAACTGATGAATGCCAGTGTTTATAATTACACTGAAAATTGCCACGCTCAAAAAGTTCTGTAATATAGTACGTTGTGTATGGCTACCCTTTGTAAAAAAATAAAGAAAAGGAAAATTTTCCAGGCTCTTTCTCATTTCTGAGAACTTTATGGGACAGTCAGCTATTTTGCAGACGTGTGGCATTTTGGATTCCTTTTAAAGCTGTTGAAACGGGAGGTTTTCAACTTAAAGGTCCCCAAAAAATGAAGACAGCCGCTCCTTCCAGGCAGAGTCATGCCAGGGCAGATGAAAGACATAGATGAGAGGAGAAATCAAAGACAGCGATGACACTTTCATCTTTAAAGGAAAGGTCACGGAGATCCCCTTATACCGTGTTGGGGGTGTACTTAGAAAGGCAGATCTAGATGCAAAGGTCTGGTGTCATTTCACCCCGCACAGGCTTAAATTAACGTAAAATAAAGTGAAACTAGTCATTCTGTAAGGAGTGGATTCTAACACAAAGCACTGATTTAGATTATATTTTGCATTCCTGTAACGTGTGAAAGGATCTTGGGGTCAAGTCAAATTGATCATTTGAGGTCATCCAAGAATGCATCTAATGAATTTTCTCAAGGGCCCTGTGCTTTTGATTAGCATATGTATTGATTCATAGTTTTTTCAGTTCCTTCAAATGATTAAATCTGTACGTTTCTTTAAATCGTCATTAGAATTGAAATGGTGTTTTAGAAAAAAACTAAGTGTAGACCGTATCCTCTCAAAATTTTAATCAAAAGAAAAGGAATCATTAACAAGTTTATAAAACAGTGATCCAGTTACATAAATAAATTGATATTGATGTATCAAACCTTGAAATTCCATTTCATCAGCAAGTTGAAACAGCGGTACAATCTTTTTACGCAATATAATAAATAAAATGATCATAATTATTTTATAAACAAGGGGGCTAGTAACAGACCTCTAGTGAGGACAGGGGAAAGTCACACTGAATAATTTTCACAGAAAAACTAATGAGAAACAAAGGGCTTTTAAAGCACAGAATACAGAATATAAAAAAGAAACTTAAGTAAAAACAAAAAGTTGTTGATTTCTTATTTTAAATGAAGGTTTGGTAGTTACAAACAGTAATTTGGTTATTTTAAAGCAGCCAAACAAATGAAAAATAAAAATAAATCATAGGACCATATACAGTAGGCTATAAAAAGCTGAACAGTCAAGACCTAAACAGTAGCCTAACTTTCTGCCCTGCACAAAGTCTGTATCGCTACAGAGGAGGCAAATATACATTTCTTGGGCCTAAACAAGTTTTCCTTTACGGCCGACACAGGACAAGAAACCAGTTTTACTGTACCCATGTTATACTGTAGTTTTAAAGGTAAAAAAATCGTTTTTTAAAGAGAAATTCCACTGTCTGTCTGTTCCACTAGCTTGTTTAACAGAAAAAGGCATACATGTTTAAGGTTCCCCTTTTTGTCTGGCAAGCAAAACAACAATAAAACTGGCAGTTGCACTAAGGGTAAAACAAACAACAAAAAAAGAGTAGAGTTGTAAATCACTGATGATTTAGGAAGAGCTTGGAAAAAAAAAAACTACAACGGACACATTAGCCACCTTGCTAGCTAGCATAGCAGACACTGTAGTAGTAGTAGTAGTGGACTTGTAGTCCAGAGTGGAGCAGAAAGCAGTAGCTGTGCCACTCCAAGTTATTACAGGT
Source organism: Trachyrincus murrayi (assembly GCA_900323305.1). Taxonomy (NCBI): domain Eukaryota; kingdom Metazoa; phylum Chordata; class Actinopteri; order Gadiformes; family Macrouridae; genus Trachyrincus; species Trachyrincus murrayi. Next base: position 9,215 of record OOFB01024706.1, read on the forward strand.
AGACTGGTGGACATATTAAATCTATTAATAGATGAGAGCCCACCAGTGGAATTTTCCTTTAAAACAGAGCCATGGTGTTGGCTCAACAGAGTGTTACGGGCCTCAATTCACCAAGTGGCCATCTGGGCTCCATCTTAGAACCAAGATGGCCGCTAGGGGGAATGTGGCCTATTGTAAGTCACTGATCCAGGGGCTTGTTGCTCAGAAGACTATCTCTAACATGGTATATGGTCCCCCACTGCGCTCCCATTATACGAACGCATGCATTCTGTGTATTAATACAAAACAAAATAAGACGACTTATCGTCTCGCAATAAGCCCGTTTTCTGTTCACCGTATGCGTCGTCACAGTGCATCAGTACAACAACACAACACATTGTTTAGGTCGTCCACCTTTGGATGCTTCACAGCTTGTCAATAAAAAGGTGTCAATAACCTCCGTTGCCTTCGGTGACAAAAATCAACTGACACGCGCTGTTGCTAGGCTACCGACGGCCAATGGATGAGATGCGAATGCCATCCGACAGTCACCTGGCCTCAAAATACACCGCGGGGCGCACATTTCAAGTCTTTCTGATATGTTTTTTGTAAAAAAAACAAAAAAACAAATACCAAAAACTTCAAGTATTTGCATTACATATAATATTTATGTCATAAATTAGTAAATGTATACATTTTTTACATATTCAGACGCAATAATCTGTGAGTTCTGTACAATAAAATGCTTCTTAACTTTTTTTTGTTAGATTTTTCAAAGTAATCCCTGAGAATGTATTTTGACATTTTTCACAAGCAAGTAACATGACGACAGTATCTTTGTGTTTCTATACTTTGTTAAATGTGAGCAGTATGAATGGCAACACTGAAAAGACAAAACAAGCAACTGCTTTTTTTGAGTATTACAAAAACCCAAGAATATTGATTCAAAAGAATAATGATTTTTGCGGATTATCTTCTAGAAACTTCTACATGTGCCAGAAGGTGGAATAAAGCTTACACACAATCCTTAGAAGAGGTAATTGTTGTGAGTCCTCTTGGTTTAAAGCCATTTCTGTTTAGTTTGAGGCTATGGTAATCCACAAGGAAATGGAAGTGCAAGTTGGATATTCACTTGGTGTTAACCAATAGATTTTGTATTTATCTTGCTTGCAACGCTATGACAATTCTGTTCGTAAACTGACTATTAACATTAATACCAAGTGTGGCTTATATTTTGTTTGCCGCTGTTGTAGTTATCAAATGTAATTTATTTTGTACTTGTATCAAGTCATTAGTTTGTGCTTAAAATCCACCCCGTTGTGACCTCACAAGGGGGAGTGTCTGCTCATATGTATGACGGACAGATCAACTCCAACCTACCAGTTAATGCGGTCCAATTAACTCCTTCCAGCTGATTGGACACTGCCACATTGTGATGTCACAAAGGGATGGATTTTGAAATGGCTCATAATGGCTCATCAACATGACACCTGGTGGTATGATAGGGGCCCTTTAAAGATGGACTTAAAAGTACACAAAATACTGGTATTTCTATAGCCTCCAGAAAACCTGATTTAATATCCAGACTTAGACTCCACTGGTCTAAACTCACCCATCGAACAAGCATCACAAGTTCCATCTCGCCCTTGTACACCTGCTTCACGCTGTCTGTGAACTGCAGATTTAGACTCCATCGGTCAACAAAACAAAACAAAAAACACAATCTATTTCTGCAGCAAATTGGAACGGATAAAACGGGGGGGGTAAAAAAAACGTTTTTTCTTAGTTCGTTCGTCTACGTCATCCGAATCTCTCTCGGACGAGCATCATGAGTTTCTTCTTGCCCTTGTAGATCTGCTTCAGGTTGTCTATGAACTGCGTGAACTGCACGTGTCCGTCGTGCGCCATCAGGAACGTCTCGCGTGCCTTGCTGAGGAACTCGATGAACTCGCCGTAGTGCCGCGGGCTGATGTGCGTGAGCCGCGAGTGCGTCGTGTTGATGTAGGCGCCGATGGTGGCGTCCAGCAGCTTCCGCAGCGGCGCCTTGTCCAGCGACATCAGCTTCCCGGAGTTCCTGCGGCTGTGCAGCGCCGACACCACCATGCCGGGCGTGCTGATGGTGCACCTCCGCAAAATGTCAGACAGCACCGTGGCGCACTTCACGCTCTTCACCACCAGGGGGATGACGGCCGCCAGCTCGTTCTTGCCCAGCGAGTGGCTGAGCGCGCACGCCCACAGCACGTCGTTGATGGCCGGGTGCGTGTCCTGGTTGTAGCTGAGGTTCAGGTGCGTCATGGCCAGCGTGGCCAGCTTGTACGCGCGCATGGGGTAGCCGCGGTGCTCCATGTAGCGGGCGATGGTGAACAGCTGCGTGTAGCTCATGCCGGTGGCCGCCGTGGCCGCCGCCGCGTCCAGCACGATCTGGTAGGCCGTCTCGAAGGCGATGTGGTCCTTCTCGCAGAGGGTGAGGGCGGAGAGGGCGCAGTTCTGGGGGTCCTTCATGGCGCACTGCAGGGCCAGCGTGCGGGCGGAGGAGGCCAGGTTCTCCTGCTGGTGGCAGTCCAGGTGGAGGCGGAGCACGGTGCTGTTGGACATGACGGTGGTGGCCACGATGCTGGTGGCCTCGGTGGGCGTGAAGAGGGTGTACCAGTTCTGCATGATGCTGTCCAGGGCGTACACCCCTGGTGGACAGAGAGGGGGATGACATCAGGGTTGAGTTTTCTGGTATTTATTTGCGGTAGTGAAAATGTGGTCGTGTTCATTATCCGTTTTCGAGTACATTGTGGGTTATTTTTTCAGTGCCCCTTTAGAGTTGAGATATCTCCCACGTCATCTCTTTGTCAAGTTAAAATGAATTCAAATTTACATTATAAAAAAGTGTGTTGATGAATAATTGACTGGAATTTATTAAAATGTAATATTTTTTTCTTAAATATTTAGCATTACTATATAACCACTTGATGGTCTTTGATGCTTGATCAAAATCTTTCAAAAGCTTGAAATGAACTAAAACTCATTATAGTTACTTTCTCTGATTGTAATATACATAATGAAGCTCTTGTTCCTCTACATTCACATGAAACCAGCTTGGGAGCTCAATACTATTCCTACAGCAAGAACATAACATACGGTTACATATTCACATCCTTTATCATTAAAAACCCCAAACACACACACCACGCTATGACAAAGCCAAATTAACCTATACATTTGCACTGTACTTAAGTATATAACATATTATTATCTACATATAATATTGTAAATGCAAAAACAGTATTTTTAGTTGTGTCCTATTGTGATTTTATTAATATTTTTATATATATATTTTTTTTTTCATGTGCTGCCGTTACAGCTGAATTTCCCCTCTGGGACAAATAATGTACTCATCTAATCTAATCCAAACCTAATCTAATCTAAACCTAATCTAATCTAAACCTAATCTAATCTAAACCTAATCTAATCCAAACCTAAACTAATCCTAATCTAAACCTAATCTAATCCAAACCTAAACTAATCCTAATCTAAACCTAATCCAATCTAAGCCATCTGACCAAAGAGGTCTCTACTGAGGTCTTTACTCACCGACTTCAGTGGCACAAGTCACCAGCCAGCGCACCATCTCCCTCCGCCGCCAGTTCAGGGTGGACAGAGTCATCCTCATCACCTGCACAATGGAGGACACGGTGTCAGCACCGGGGCAGGATATGTGTGGTGGCTGGAGGGTTCAGGGTTCGATCCCCCATGTCCGCAGTGTGTGTGTATATATAATAATAATAATAATTTAAAAAAGTAATAAAAAAAAGTGTGTGTGTGTGTTCTACGTGTGCGTGCATATTCTATGCGTGTTCATATTCTACGCGTGTGTGTGTGCGTGAGTGTGCGTACCTGCAGCCCCAGCTCCAGGGACACCTTGAGCAGGGTGATGTCAGGCAGGCTGTCCATGAGCGTAGCGATCTTGAAGGCGTCCTGGGCCAGCTTGAAGATGTGAGACGAGGAGTGGATGTTCTTCTGGATGGACTCCAACACCGTCTGGAGTTTACACGCGTCGCCTGCAGGGACACAACGTGTTTGTACAACCAAGACATGCACAAGTACATATTCTACATTCTAAATGACAATAACGAAATAGTTTAAAGATTGTGGCTGAACTGAAGCACAATTATATATTTGTGTGTGTGTGTGTGTGTGTCTGTGTGTTCATGCATGTAACTAGCAGCAGTGAGCACGTTATGTGTGTTTGTGTTGTGTGCAAACGTGTTTGTGCATGCGTGTGGTAGTGTGTGTGTGTGTATACATGCGTGTGTCTGTCTACATGTGCGATGTGTTTGTGTTGTGTGCAAACATGTTTGTGCATGCGTGTGGTAGTGTGTGTGTGTGTGTGTGTGTACCTTTAGCAGCCGTGAGCATGGTGGAGGCCAGCTCACACTGCTGGGACTCTACATGGCTGAGAGTGAACCAGCGCGGGTATCGGTTGGACACCACAGATACCATGTGGTGAGACCGGGACAGGTCACTAGAGGGCTCCAGGACCGGCAGCCTAAACACACACACACACACACACACACACACACACACACACACACACACACACACACACACACACACACACACACACACACAGGAACAGGACGCTCTTATATGGGTATACGAGAGATTAAGAGACCAAGGGATGCAAGGAGTGGTGGAGACATAGAGCTGTGCATATGTAGATCCTACACTACAAGGGTAAAC
>OOFB01024719.1:0-10140 GCA_900323305.1 Trachyrincus murrayi
GGGGGGGGTTAGGGTCTAGTGGTTAGGGTGTTCTGACTCGCAGCCAAAAAGGTTGTGGGTTCGATCCTCAGTGTCCGGAATCTACCTGTAGACCCTAACCCCTACCTGCTCTTAAATGACGTGCCATCTGTATTCACTGCGGTAAAAGCGTCTACTAAATAGTAGACCAAATGTAAAGAGGGGTCTCACTCTCTGTACTGATGAGGGGGTCTTTGCATGGCTCTTCGGGGGGGTGCTCCTTGCCGTCACACAACTCCAGCTTCTCCACTTTGAAGTCCGGCTCTTCGTCCTCCTCCTCGTCCTCGTTGTCGCTGTACTGGGTGAGAGCACTCACCAGCTCCACGAAGATCTCATCGTTGATGAAGCCGCACTCTGCACCACACACACACACACACACACAGAATTATGACCACCGTCATCACACACACACACACAGCTGTAGGTCATACGGCCCTACTGTACGGCCATGTTACGAGTGTGTTTCCTGTCGGCTCTCACCTCTGTCTCCGTGGACCTTGCCGTCATAGTTTTTGATGAGCTCCTCGATGAAGGTGCCGTCCTGGTCCAGGATCTCATCTCCCATGTAAGGGATGTTGTGGAGCACCGTCTCGTCTTCCACCTGGACGCGCGCACACACACACACACACACACACACACACACACACACACACACACACACACACACACACACACACACACACACACACACACACACACACACACACACACACACACACACACACACACACACACACACACACACACACACAGATGTACAGAAACACACACACACTCACTCACACAAGCACACACACACACACACACACACACACACACACACACACACACACACTTTTCAAAAATGGTGGAGAGTGGGTGTTCATGTTAGTTATTAAAAACCTTTTTTCTTTTTCCAGCTAAATACAGTACAACTAGAAACACTTCCAAGGGAACATTAAGACCCCAACCACAAACCCTGCACCAGAAGCAGATGATACGATTACAGTTTCACATTTAAATTAATTTCAGTTCCAGCCATTGTGAAGTTGGAGAGAGAGGTCGTGTACCATGAAGTTCTGCTGCAGCGGAGACCAGGAGTACATGACCGGCACCGAGGCCACGGCGTTCAGGGTCTTCAGAGGAATCACCTGCCTGGGGAACTCCGAGGAGCCACTGTCCACCGTGCACTGTAGACAGACAGAGACCAGACACCAGACGTTTAACTAACAGCACACACAGGTACTGGGCTTGATTCCTCCCCAAACGTCTGCACCTAACCTGTGGGCATCCTTGAGAAAGAGCCCCGAAACAGACGTGCTCCTTAATAACATGCATCTCTCACTGCAAGTTGCTTTGGATGAAATTGTCTGCTAGATGACTAAATAGAAACGACCTCAATTATGAGCCTCAATTGATGCAGATAAGATATACCCTCAAATGTATCACAGTATGAAATAGGGTATAAAGGGTATAAAAGGTTATACAATAGTACTTGAAAAAACAAAGTAATGGTTGTTAGTTAAGTTATTTTCAACTCAAAATTTGAATAATGCTTGTAAATACAAAACCTCCACCATGCATCAGTAGCTTGAAGGCACGGATGCATGCGTGTCTAAAAGTGAGTATGTACCTCTCTGGTTCCTCTGAGGGAGCTGACCGCCGTCATGACGTGAGCAGGCTGGATGCGTCTGGTGTTCCACTCCTGGTTCAAGATGTCCGTCCGCTCCATGATCTTCTGCCGGTTGGTGTTGAACATGCTCTGGTGAAGAACACCGACAAGGTCAACAACAAGTTAATATAGTCAATATAGTTTTCTAGTAAAACAGTGAAGTCTGGCGAGAGGCCGGTAAAGTTTCCAATGCAAGAAAGAAATTCAGACTGAGGCTTGTGAGCAAAGTCACTGCCGTGTTTATTAAAAGGTGCTATATATAAAGAATGCACTGTACTAAATCATGAAATGACCATGATAGGTCATCAGAGATTAAGGACACATGCAAAGTCGAAATACCGACAACAATGCTACAGCCAGTATGTTCTCCTTTGAAATTTCCATGCCGGGTAGGAAGGTCTGTTTTTGTTTTGATCTGTGTGTTTATTATTCTCAGAGTACCCCGGGTTGCCAGATATGAAACAGATTGGCGCACACACAGCGTGCTGCAGCCACGGAAGCAAGCAAACTAACTGGATTAACTGAGATTGTAATAGATTCTACCAGACTTAAAAAGCCTCGTCCTCTTTCGAAAAAGCTCCATGACCACAGCCTTCCTAAAACACGGGTACATTTTGGACTCTTAATCTTGCGCTTGTCTCATTTAATGCTGCACTCGGCTCGTCTTGCGCTCGTGTTCGTTCAGTGTCCTCAACCTGGCAACGCGCATGAGCTTCGAGTCTGAGGAGGAGGGGCGAGTGGAGACAACTCTCCAATATTGTGAATTTGGACTGCAGTACCCATTTTAAATGTATGTAATGTATGTGCGTGGTTTGGTAGATGTCACCCCAGTACAGAGGAGAAAGGGGGCCTGAAAATTCAAGGTCATCTACTCTTGTTTTCTTTTTAAAGGTTGATGGGCAGAGAAGGAGGGTGTGCAGGACTTTGTTTTTGGCAACGTTTGGAACAGGGGAATGGCCTGCCCTTAACTGGGTGCAAGACACAGAAGAATGCACCACCATGCCACAGAGGTGAGGCTCATGAGGAGTGTTTTACAGGATCTCCCTAAGGTGCCCTCCCACTACAGTAGGTCATCAACATCAAAACAGTACCTGGAGCCTGTCTTTCAGTCCATGATTGACCTGCGTAAAGTGTACCATCGTGCTGCTGAGGAGCAGCTGCTGAAACCGTTATCAAGGCAGGTGACGAATTGAAGCGGCAGAACCTGGGTCTTGACCCATCCAAAGAAGGACCACTTTCACAGTATCTGCCCAGGGATCAAACCCGGTGACCCCACTGTCCATGATCTCAGAGCCATCAGGTAACCATCAATTGTATGATGACTTCCTATTTTTGCACACACAGCTACAATAAACGTAACCTGTGAGTTGATGATAACGTAATGCGATGCACTTACTGCCTCAGATGCGGCCGTTCTAATCAATGACAGACAAAACGTATCTTGACATTCGCTCAACCTTGTAACTCCATTTGAGCTTGATTTTGGTCAAATATGAATAATATAATGACACTTGCAAGTATCTGACCATATATAAAGACACAGTACCAACTTCGACGATGTGGTGTTCAATTATTTTAAAAACACGTTTTTTTTTCATTTCCTGAAAGGTAACGGTTTTGGACATACAAGGTTTCTGCCCGACAGCGACAATATGGATCCAACAAGTTGACTTGCCGTTTCCTTGGCACTAAGGAGTAGTAAACCTTAGCATTGTGACAACATCTATATAAATCGGAATAGACTCAGGACCGTAACAGGAGCTCTGAATGGGGTCTCGCGTGCCGCTAAAAGTAGCCGGTCACCTTGTGAACAGCTAGTTCCATCATACTGTCTGCAGACTCATTATCCTATTGTGTGTGTGTGTGTGTGTGTGTGTGTGTGTGTGTGTTTACCTTGACCTCGTCCGCCCGGCGGAAGCGTTTGAGCTGACGGAGCCTCATGTACTCAGACTTGACCCTCCTCTTCCAGCAGGCCGGGCCCTTCTCCGAGCGTTTCCCCGTCAGCACCATGGTCAACCTGGATCGGGACACAGCACTCTCCACATTAGGCCCTCCGTCACAAGGCTTTGTTTGACTGAAAAACGGGGTCCCCCGAGACCCTCCCGTGTCGAACTGTCGTACAGTTTACCCATTTTCAACTGTATTGTATGTTTTGGGATTTAGCAATGTCATTTACAGAATAAAACCAACAGAGAAAACACAGAAAATACACACGTTATTTTAACCGATTACTGAAAATGTAATTTTATATAATATTTGTAGCTATATCAGTGTTGTGAGGTTGCAAGCACAGTTTTGTCTTTGTGGTGATTCTTGGACAACCAATGTGACCAGATAACTGGTCACAGATTTTTTCAAGTTCTTCCATTTTTAAGGCATGTAGGCATGGCCTACCCATTGTGAGCTCTATTGTTGTGGCCAGTCGTACTGATTTACTTCCACACCAAATTAAACCATTGGGGTAACGAGGAACTAGAGATACAGCATGGTAAACACAGGAAAGCCGCATATAAACACACAATCGCCCCCTGCTTTCACCGAAGTGGAGACGTACTCAGCTATACTCGCTGTTTTAGTTTCCTACCCCAATCGCATAAAAGGAATAGGGAGGCAAAGCAGTTTGGCACAGTTAGCCCACAAAATGACAGATAACATTGGAAGGTAGGCATTGTTATCTCTGTATCAACATACAGAAATAAAGTGAACTGTGTGAATGACCTTTCACTTACATCGGTGATGCCATTATACCATGTATCCCTTTTTTTCAAACCTTACATTTAGGGAGATCTGATATAGGCCTACATAATCAGAGACATAGTAAATTACGAAAACCATCAAGCACAACCATCAAAAACCAATGTTTGTATAATGACATGCACAATATGCCCAGCAGGCTACAATAATAACTTCCATGCATTCAACATTCAAGAAGAGGGCGATGGGATTGCCCTATAACTCCATGTACATTTCACAGGAAGGAACAGACTATTAATAGAAAGCAACTTTTAATGAAGTCCAACTAGCATTTTACCCTGCCTACAGTCTCTAATCTCTGCATAGGTTGACAGCATACAATTAAGACGTTGGTGAATTGGATGTGAATTGGTTTCTCACGAGTTGTGCTACGTGGGAAAACAGCGGAACATAAATCGCATCGAAGCTGTCTACAGCCATGTCACACGTCTCGTCGTATCGGTCACGATTGCGAGCACATGCGGTGTTTACGGTGGCTGTATATCGTTGACAGCACAGACCGTGATTATTACTTTCTGCCAGCCATACACAAATTGTGACCACTGTGTGTGTCAAACAGGTGGCTGAACAGCGGCCCGCTTGATACGCACACAGGACACACACAAAAGGTCGTTAACAGCGGACACGATGTCTCTCTACCAGATCTGCACAACACAAGTGAACACCCTGGGAATCACACATCGCAAATATAAGACTACGAATTTCCGTTTTCATAAAAAAAGAGAAGAAGAAATTCCACCCTGACATTTTGAAAGCAATACATAAACAATGAGGGGTTGCCCACTGTGTCAAGTCTCACAGCCGGACGATGTAAACACATTAAGTGGACGTGGTATCAAAAGTTGAGGATGTGAACTAATCTCAAGAGGACGCGCAAACACTCGGGTGCGGAAACCATCGCGTCAAGTCCTACAAATCATCATGCACGGGTTACATTTAGCCAAATGGCTAGTTTAGTGCTAACGAAAGCGTCCCATTGAATGTACAGTTTTGATAGTTCACTAAAAAACCCAAGATCGGAGTAAACCACTGGAAAGGGAAAACGCCGGTTGATTTGAATGACTTTCCAAGAGCAGAACAAAGCTGACAGTGACAGTATTTCCTACCTGTGAGTGATGCCCGGTCCTCATTCAACGGAGTGACTCGGGGGCAGATCTGATACAAGACAAAAAAAAAATGTCCTTTGTATACACGGGGGCTAGCTAGTTGGTTAGCACGCTAGCTAGTTAGCTCTGGCTAACTGAACTGCCAGCAACACACCAACACCGGCTTTACTTGTCAGCACTCAAAGCGGTCGTTTCCCCGTCCGACTGGCACCGGGAATATACGTGATGTTCAATGTCAAAAGGTGTCGATGACAGGCGCGACTTTGAATTTCACCCTTTTGTAAATAATTTGTCCGGTTTTGATGATGTTTCCGCCTCAGCAGCGATTCAAACCTCCGTCCGTCTAGCACTCACCGCCCACTTCGGCTGCAGCGGATTCAAGACGCGCCAAACGTTTGGACCAATCACAGGGGCCGATACTAGCAACTTTCACTGTGCTGTAGTACGATAGGCTACATTATAGCAACACATTAACCAATGAGGTTTAGTGCTGTACTGGGGCCCCGGACAGGGGCACATGTGGATATATTCTTTGTTCTCACATTCATCAACTGTATGAAATAAAACAACAATATCTCGTTTGCAGAGATTCTCGCTTATTGTGTTTCTGTAAACACAACTTTTCATGAGGACTTTCCAGAATATTGACACGTTTCATGATTTATAATAATCGTTAATATTTCAACTCGTGTCGCATTGTAAGCATCAATTATGTTGAACAAGAATCATCGCAATCACATGTTTGACTGTATTAACCGCTGTTACTGTAATGTGTTTATTCAGTCCACCGCCGGGCAGAAGTAAACCTTGTAACCTCGTTTGCGTCTCAATGAGGAAAGCCACCTCCCCCATATCCCTCTTACAACACAAACCGTAATAATAATAATAATTATTTAAATGTATGTTCAAATTGCATATTTGCAACACATCGGTGTAAGTCTAAAATGAGTCCTTTAAAAAAATATACATTTTGGCGTTTTCAGAAAAAAAAAAAAGATGCAAAGGACGTGAGACAAGCAGGTTCACAAACATAATTATGATCCAGCCACATCCAGCAGGGGTTGTCTAGTGCATTAGACCCCTCCCCTTCCATGCGCTGATTGGTTGAAAGCGCAGCTGTGGGGAACCTCCAAGCGATCTCTAGATGTAGATGTTTACACTACACCAACTACATTCACAACGTCCTTATATCTTATCGGTGTTCGTCAGAGGAGACGGCTAAGAGAATATAGAATTGATCGATCACAGTTGAAATTGTGTAATAAAAAGTGAAATACGACATATTTATGGAAGCATTATCTATTCGTTTATAATATCTGTGATAGGACGTATAAAGCATTCCCTGAGATGCCTTGAGGCAACACACACACGCACGCACGCACGCACGCACACACACACACACACACACACACACACACACACACACACACACATGCCATATTTACTCCCTCCACAAGGGGCGCTGATAGAGAACAAAAGAAGAGGGGATGTTAGCCGAATAGCTTCTGGCTGACAGATGAAATAGCTAAAGCAAGCTGAGGATAATAATTTCACTATTCGGTTAACTACTTCATGAACGACTACATCTATACATTGCACAGCCTGCATTCATTCGTCGACTCTGCGTCCATAACATCTTAACTGAATAAATATATTCATTTGCTGGTAAGAGTTATTACACATATACTTATTTAGCCTGCTTGCTAGGATGACACCGACTAGCCAAACTATTCTAAATATAGCATTGATAAACATGCATGGATTGCCATATATTGCATACAAGTAATGAAAGATATGCCAACATCATGCATATCTCATGAAATGTCCGTCACACGCCGTTGTTGTTCATATATTATATTATATTATATTATGAGTCTTTTAATGAATGGAGATTCATTCGAGTACCGATGGTAATCGGTTTGTCGTGTCGGGTGTATTATTAGCCTATACTTGGGCTCACAACGTTGACATATTCCTCATGTTACAGGGCCGTGCGTGTCACCCGTCTCCTCGACACCATGGGAGAGATAGAGCTGTCCTGTCGCGCCTACGTGAAGATGTACCTCCACGCCAGCCTGTTTCCGCGGTGCAGCGTCAACGGCCTGCTGTTGTCGTCCGCCTCGCCAGGGGACGCTGTCTGCGTGACGGACTGCGTGCCGCTGCTCCACTCTCACCTGTCTCTCGCTCCCATCACCCAGTTAGCGCTCACGCAGGTGTGTGTGTGTGCAGAATCCGTATGGATGTCTGTGGAATTGGTTGTCATCCTGGAGAGACTTCGTGTTTTTTTTTTTTTAGCTGTTTGTGAAACAGGCTGCTATTCTATACTCTTCTGAGTAAATGTACTAAGACTACAGCTTTGCCTTGTCACAAGAATAACAAACCTTGGTCCAGAATGTGCATTTAATAATAGAAACACACGTTTATATAATATAACGGCACCATTCCCTAACAGTGGTTTGTTAACATGCAACTGATCTACGGGATGAACGATGCTTTGATCTGTGTATCTGCTAAATCTATCTGTGTGCAGGTAGACGTTTGGTGTTCACAGACCCAGCAGAGAATAGTGGGTTACTACCAGGCCAACGCGTGTGCTTCAGACAGCAGGTGAGAACCCCTCCCCCCAGCCACCCCTGCCGGCCTGTTTGTAAGAACCAGCCGCTAAACCTAACGACATGAGTCAAGCTGGGTTATTCATATAGCAGCCCTTTATCACAGTTAGTCTACATTGGACAACACACTGCTTAGCCTTTGTTTTTTGCGTCCATTAAATGTCTGCCCATTGGGCACCTATTGCACTCCTAACCATCCCTGGAAGGAGGGATCCCTCTTCTGTGTTCCTTCTCAAGGTTTCTCTGCTTGCCCTTTTGAGGGCTAGTAGGTTTAGGGGAGAGACTGTAACTGTGAGCTATACCATTGACTTGACTTAAGCCCTAAGCTCAATTTTAGATCTATTGGTTATCTCCATACCATCTCTATGTTCTTGTACATGTATGTTCTTCTGTTTGGTTTCCTTCTGGACAGTCCCACACCATGTGCTCTGAAGATAGCCGATAAGATCTCCGAGCAGTTCAACAATGCCGTTTTGTTAATGGTAAGCTCATATATATATATATATATATATATATATATATATATATATATATAATGTATATCTAATAACAATTGCACAGATTTCATATCGTGTAACAACATATTTGGCTACCATTGTGTATTAACCTTGATGAAATTCACCAAGCTGGATCAGAAAATTCTGTTTGTTTAAATTGATATTGCTCGGATGCATTTAGACTTCTTGATTGATTGATTGATTGATTGTGAATCCTGTCCAGATCGACGGGGGGAAGATGTCTCCTGATGACCGGGTCCCTCCGATAGTAATGTACGAACGGAAAAATTCAAGATGGATTCTTAAAGACAAACACACGTAAGTGTGTCTCGACTGCTCATTCACTTGCTACTCCTACATCATTCTACTATGGATGCTTTAGGCTTTTATACTTTTTATATTTTATAGGAGTTAAGTATGTTTGAATTTACTAGACAATCAATCAATCAAATCAGTGTTAGATAATACACAAAAAAATAATTGTGCTAGATCACTGATTACTGGTTGGCTTGTTTTGTTCTGGGGATGTCACAAATACTGTGAAGGGTGTTACTGTGTTGAAAAGTGGTGGGGACATAATGGCTCAGATGAAAAAACGTCTTCAAAATATGCAATTTTAGGCAATGTAATCGGTATAAGGTCAGTCGATAATTACGGCGAGAAAAAAATAGCATAACGACGCATCAAAAGGACGTTTTTGGGTCATTTTAGAATTTTTTCTTAGCTTGCATTACTTTTTTTGGACAATGCGCATTTGCTTCTTCTACATTTACATTGCATTGTATGTTCTTTTTATGCAAATAAACCTTTCTCAAAGTGTTCTCATTTGTTAGTTAACATGTCCCCAGTGTAAATGACACCTATGCTGTGAAGTCATCAGTGTTTTGGTCAATGGTGCTGTAGGCTACGTTTCATTGCCATTGAGAAGTGTTGCATTTCACATACCTGTGATTGTCAGGCAAGATGGATTCCCGGAAGAGATTGGTCAGAAATTACCCAGGACTGGTCTAAAATCTAAATTGGCTCATACAGAGGCAATTACAGATACAATTACAGAGGGCCGTCAACCCGAAACAGATATTCTCACAGTGCATTTCGCTCACTAAGCTGACGAATGGCTATTCCATTTTTTTTTTAAATAATTTTTTTTATTGAAGGACAGATGCCAGTCATACAATGTATAAGTAATATAACAATTCCAGTCCAATTTTCTTTTTTTCTACAATAAACAGCCCTCCCCCACCCACCCAAACCTTGGAAGTCCATATGGCACGAGTTAACACAAAATGATAATGGTTCCAAGAGAAAAATAAAGGAGTGAAGTATAATGGGGTTGTTTTATATAAGTTGGTACCTTTGTTCTGACTGGATTATTAAGTAGTGCAGGGAGGGAAGTACGACTGCATGTAGCCAGTTCAATCTGAAGCCATGAGGGTCTGTTCTCGTGATTGTAGTCTGCCGGCAGACAACCGCGCCAAAAGGACAGTGCATTCAGATTGGCT
>OOFB01024719.1:13889-28255 GCA_900323305.1 Trachyrincus murrayi
GGACAAAACCTGATAGGTCGGGATGTATTAAATTTGCTATGTATTTGCAGAGTCTGTTTGCCAACACTTTACTCAATATTTTCATTTCCATTTGGAGAAGCGAAATTGGATGGTATGATGACATTTCCAAGGGGTCCCTATCTTTTTTTTTTAATAAGAGCAATGCTCGCCTTATAAAGCGGAAGGGCGTAAAAGTAGTGGGGCAAGACTTGATAAGTATGTTCTATAGAATTCAATGACAAATCCATAGGGGCTTTGTTATTTGGAAATTGAGATATAGCAGTTTTAATCTCATCCAGCGTTATATCAGCATCCATCGCCTTTGCTGCTTCTTCATCTAGTGTAGGGAGTTGAATGTCATCTAGGAATTGGTTCATGATCTGGGGGTCGGTGTTTTTACTTTTGGACTGGTATAGCTCCTCATAAAATTGCGCAAAACATTTATTTATCTCGACCGGATCTGTTGTAGATTTACCCTTTCTGTCTCTTATTTTATGAATGGCACGAGAAGCCTGTGCGTGTCGCAACTGCCTTGCGAGTAAACTGTGGGGCTTGTCTCCCAGCTCAAAATATTTTTGTTGTGTTTTAGCAAGCAGCGAGCCTACTCTTTGCGAAAGGATGGTATTATGTTCATATTTTAAGTTAGTGATTGACTCAAGAGTGGCATCATTAGGATTGTTCTTAAATATATTTTCTTGATTTGAAAGCTCATGTTCAATATCTTTCAGCCTACTGCATTCCCTTTTCCTTTTAATTGAGACGAAAGCTATGATGTGACCTCTGATGACAGCCTTTAGAGATTCCCATAAAGTGGAGTCGTTAACATCACCAGTGTCATTCTCCACAATAAAGAGGGAAATTTGTTCTTGCAAGTATTTGGTGAACTGCTCATCAGCCAAAAGCGTAGGATCAAAGCGCCAACGGTGGCCTCCCGCTCTAGGCTCCCCGATCCTCAGTACCATGGACAGTATAGAATGATCAGATATGATAATGGGGTCATATGTTACAGTCCCAACAATTTAGAATCTAGCAATAAATAATCAATGCGCGAATAAGACTTATGAACTGGAGAGAAGAAAGAATAATCTCTAACAGTAGGATGTGTAAGTCTCCATATATCCACTAACTTTAGGTTGTCTATCAATGTGTTCAGACGGGCACTGGAGTTGGATTGCTGAAGAGATTTTGAGGACTGCTTCAGAATACAGTTAAAATTCCCCCCCATTACGATGTTCGTATCTGAGATATTTTGAATTGCATTAAAGACCTTCTGAAAGAAGAGAGGGTCATCAAAGTTGGGGGCATATAAATTCACTAATGTTATAGGTACAGAATTTAAAAAGCCAACTACTATGAGAAACCTACCATTGGGATTGCTAATTGTGGATGAGTGGACGAAAGGAACATTTTTCCTAGATAAAATTGCTACACCCCTCGCTTTAGTGCTAAAATTTGCTTGATATATTTGGTCTACCCAACTAACCTTAAGTCTCCCTTTAGTGTTTTGCTTAATGTGTGTTTCTTGTAAAAACATTATATCCGCAGATAAAGATTTCAGATGTGCAAACATGGCCCAACCCTCTCACATTCCAGCTCACGAACTTATAGCCTCCCCCATGCACTTGAGAAGCAGATGTATTATTTGTTGTCATCTAGGCTTGATAAGCAGAGCCACGCTGTCAAAAAAGAAAAAGTACATTAAACGTATACCTGGTGCAGAAAGAAAAATAGACAAAACCCCCCCACCCCCCACAGCCGGGTGGCTACCCCAAATGTAGCACCCGCTGCCTCTTACCATATCTCTATTCCATTTCTAACTAATTACACTCAAATAATTGCTCACTTATCTACAACACCTTTTAATGCATGTTGCAGACTACAGTCTTTAGTCTTTTCTCATTTCAAGCGGGGCACAATTAGACGTGCATGTTGACTATAGATGACCCATACATTTGGAACTCTCTTTCCCCTCACTCACTCCACAGGATAATGCTGAGGCAGTGGGAGGAGACCCGGGCGATAGCCAATCAGATGCTGGACTTGGGAGACCACACGCTATTGGTGGATTTCGACAGCCACCTGGACGACATCACAAAAGACTGGACCAATCAGAAACTGAATAACAAGATTTTAGAGCTTGCCTCGCCGGCCAATGGAAATGTGTAGTGTGAGAACGTTTCTTTGTAACAGTCATGTTTAAAATAGGAAGGAAGATGTTTATTTTGCTTTTGATTGCGTACGTACAGGAACTGGCATTAACAACGAATAATACAGCGTACAGCTCTGCAGTCTACGTACATTTCCATGCATCGTCTGAACGTCCAGATTGTGCAACTCTCTAACCCATTAAAACATTGTCAACCACCAACAGACCTCCCATGTCTATTCCTGCCACAACCATTATCCAGCCTCCATCTTAGTAAACAAGAAAAACAAAAGACCGGGGCCCTGTTTCAAGTGGCAGGTTAGGATATGTTTAAGCTTAAATCAGACGTCTGACTCAAGCGAGCGCTTCCCTGGACTGTCTGGATTGTCTGTTTCAGAACAGATTTAAATCTCGAGGAACGAGTTCACTCAATTTCTGGTTGAATCTGAACAATGCGTTGATGACCGGCTTCAAAAGCCATCATCTATCGCACTCTGACAATGTGATCGATGTGCTCTTTTACTTGGTGATCAAAAGAATATGGTGGAGTTTATCTATGGTAACTGAACTGAGAGTAGTCTATCTGCAACCGAAAATTCTGGCTTTTCCTGAATTCTGACTTCTGATCATATTCGGTTAACCTGGAAACCCAGCTTCTTGAAACAGGGCCCATATTGGAATGGGTTAGCTGTGCTGTATATCAGCTACAAGAGGGTTTCAACCATGTCACCTGAAGTTTACGTCCACCATCTTGGTACTTCTTGAACAAAGATAATCGAATAACCAAGCAACCAGTTACTTTTTATTATAATAGTGAAAAGAAAACGCACCAAGATGGCAGCTTGGAATTTGCGTAACGTCATGAGAAACCCTGCTATTGACGCTGTGTAAATGTAGATAAGTGAATTCAAAGCTATTGCATGCATGAGTTATATGTACTTTTATACCTGTATTGGGCAGTTAAGTGGAAGTAACTGCCCTCTAATGAATAAAGCCATGGTGACAGACATTGCTAGAAGCTAGAAGGACGAGTTGGAACCAGAATGTAAAGCTTCAGTAAAGTGATAGAAGTGAGCATTACAGACACAACCCTACGTAACACAGGAAGTGGACAATCTTCAGAGTTATACCACACACGAGACACCTTGTCTGAAGAAGAGGTCAAAAGCTGTCCAAGAGGACTTAAAAAACGTTTTTGCTAGATAAGTGCTTACTGTTTCATAGTGTACAATAAAGTTGGACTCCTCACATAAAGTTGGACTCCTCACATAATAGAATACTCGGTATTCTTAAAACGTAAAACCAAATAAACTGGCCAATCAAGTGTTCTCGGTTTTTCCCCCTCCTCTTCAGGAGGGGGAAAAACCAATGGGATTCTTGGAATATAGCACCTTCAGCCACATATCTGCTCGTTGATTGGTCCAAACAACAACTTGAATGCTCCTAAGCAGCTATCCTATCAGTGTTATATTTATGTGAGAGGGGCTGGTGTTTAGATGACATCGTCCACTGGCACCAAGTTGAGGGTTATCTCTCCCTGGCTGGCCAGGGATTGAAGGAAAGCCATCATGGATTTCACATTCTGGACTTGTTTTTCTGCCCATGGAAATGTAATCTGCAGAGATAGAGAGAGAGAGAGAGAGAGAGAGAGAGAGAGAAGGTGGGTGGTGTTTCATTCAACTCACACTGAACTCTTATATGCTTGTATGATTGCTTCCTGTTTTTTATTTTCGTTTTTTTTGTGACCAAAAGGTCCCAAAAAGTTATGAATTGATTTTTATTGAACTTCGTTCCCCAGGTAAAACAAATATATATTATAATTGATTAAAAAAAAAAATTACACTTACACTTACTTTCCCAATCATTAAAAATATTTGACAAAATACAACAATTTCTCACAGCGAACTGAACCAAAGCAGCAGCATTTACAGGCATTTGACATTGATTTGATTTGATACATTGTATGGATAAAGAAGACAACACATCCAAGGGGTAACGTGTGAGAACACTTGTTTCCAACATACAGGCGTTTAGTCCTAGCTTCACTTGAGCATTATCCCACAAGCACACAGAGAGAGAGAGAGAGAGAGAGACCTTGAGCTTCCCCATAAAAACCAACCACACAAGGTCGATAACACTTTAGCGCCCTCAACACCCTATACCGTAAAACAGATCAGTGAGAGAAGGAGAGGTGGAGGCGTTGTTGCCGTACCTTGGTGAGGATGAGCTTCTGGGACAGGTCGTCTGTGCTGCTGAGTTCCTGTCCGAAACACAGGATGACATCACACTGCGGGGGGTCCCCACCCTGCTCCCGGTACACCTCCAGTTCTGGACGAGAGAGCGAGAGAGAGCATGAGAACACTTTGCTTTTTAAATAAAGTTATTAGTAGATTTTTTTTTCAAAGGAAAGACTGGTATATATATATATATATATATATATGGCAGATTGTACAGAGAAGGATGCATTTGTACAATTATTTATATGTACATATTTCATACATATTTCTACATCTACATTTAGTCAGTTAGCAGACGCTTTTCTTCCAAAGTGCCTTGCGGGTGAGGCTAAGAACAATCAAAGCAATCAGAATTGGAGCAAGTACCAAAACGTTAAGTGCTGCACGATTGAGTTATTGCTACACGACAACTGGATAGCGTGTGAGAATAGAGTGTCGAATAGCCCTGGGAATCATAAAAAGAGGTGAGGTATTCTTTACATCCAGCAGACGCTTGAGGTGAGGCTGAGAATAATCAAAGCATACAATAGAAATTTGACTAACTAAAACATTTCTTATGGTTTTCTATCCTCAATGTCATTTCCTGACATTCATACACACAGAGACATCTCAACAAAGGACTGAACCAGCAACCCTCAACCTCCTGAGCTACTAAATACACAAAGTATTTACATATTTCCTACAGCAGGTTTATCAGGGTGTAGTATCGATGAGTAACAGCTCTGCTGAACTACTAGCACTAGTCGTTTGAAAGACGGATCTAGGTTTGACTTAGATGCCTCGTTTCATTTTCTCATCTTTTCCATCAAAGGTTGTTCAAAATCAACTTTTATTTTGAAAATCTCTTTTGCACTATGTACATTTAGTTGAACTGGAGGCTGGAGTTTTTGAAAAAGCTTTACAAATGAAACAGAAATCTGTCATCTAATGAGCAATACAAAAAATCTGATAATGTGCTCAATTCCTTTTCCTCATTTGCAAAAAAGAAAAATCGCTTTTAACAACAAACCCAACACGGCAAATAGTCGGAAAAAGTAATTAAAAAAAAACACCATAAAGGTATCTTCAGTGAGCGGAAACTCACGCTGTCTAAACACCTCCTTGCTGAAGATCAACAACGGCTCTGAGTTGCGTTGGATCTTGTCCGGCACCCCCAGACAGGTGGTCGAGTGCGGTCCGACCCAGAACACCCGACCCTGGCAGAAGCGCCTGACGTAGACCCCTGTGTTGTTGGAGGTCAGCGCCACCCCTCTCTCCATGCAGGGGAGCAGCTTGAGCAGGTCCTTGGCCTCCGGCAGGCCGGCGGGGGGCTCGGGGAGGCCGATGCGCGGGAACCCCGCCATGAGGGGGGCCGGGGTCGGGGGCAGCGGCGAGGGGGTGTGGTAGGCGATTCGGACGTCCGTGCCCAGGACCTCTCGGCTCAGGACCTCCTGGCCCAAGTAGCTCACCACCACGTTGAAGCTGTCCTCCACTGGAGAGAGAGAGAGAGAGAGAGTTAGAGAATGAGCAAGAGAGAGAGAGAGTGAGAGAATGAGAGAGAGATAGAGAGAGAACATGAACTTTCTTTTTAATAAAGGACATTTTTAAAGTTAAATGTTAAAGTTTCAAAGGGCAGACTCTGTTCTTGTGGTACAGATTGTACCCTTTATATTATATATATATAATACATATACAGTATAGGTGTGTTATTGCAGAAAAACACTTTTTCTGTACGACGTTTACGAGATAACTGACAGGAACTTTGCATCTCTTTCTAATAATACGTCTCGGTGATTCCTAGAGATTGTGATCATTCAAGCGTCATTTGGGAATTCCGCTGAATTGGTGAACAAATCAGTTTGTTCATACCTGCTAGAGGGGAGGGAGGGTTGGTCTCTATCCGGAAATCCAACTGGAATTCTTCCATGACTTCATACCGGAAGGGAAGGTGGGGGGGGGGGACATAAGTACATTGACATGTCAACTGCCAAAGTCAACTGGTACATGTTTTTTGTGTGATGTCTGCCTTGACTTGTTGCCTGGCAGGGAATTGAACTACTGAAACAAATATTTTGGCAGTTTAACAGCTGTTAAGTCACTTAAAGTAAGTTCGGCACCAGTTCAGAACATAACAGCCAACAGCTTGATTTTGGTCTTGTCGTGTTATTGGCTTTCATAGCTGTAACAGCGTCTATATTTGTTACAGCCAGATCAGAAGCCTGTGTGAACCTCCATTGAAAAGAATGGTCTCTATTATTCTTTTTCTAAAGTTCATCCGAGGACACGTCCAACGTGCGACACCCCCCCCAAACAAAACTAGCAGCTTACTTCCGCCCCCTTGAGAGATGACGATCTGCTGGTCGGCCTCTTCCGATCTCAGCAGAATCCCCTCCACACACTGAAATCCGAGAGAATGAGGAAGAGGAAACGGTTGTATCATGCCAGATAAAAGATTGCTCTAGTTTTCACCTACCCTTTACTAACGGCATTTATTGACCGCGACAATAACAAACAAATGAATGTATTTCATGTAACGCAATGTTATTCTTCAATGGGCTTCGCTACTTCATGGTTAACCGACTGTGACATACGCTAACAGTAGCACCGAGGCTGTTATCTGTGGTTATACGAGGCTTCAGGCGTTTCCCAAAATACACGTTTTACCGTGCTGCGGCGTATACCCATCGTATTACCACAAAGAAATGTGTATTGTCGCAAACACAACACCTCTTTCTCATTGAAATTCATCAAAGCTATTGAAATAAAATGACGTTGTTTGCCTTTAAATGATTACCACTACTGCCCCTGATTATATCTCATCCCCCTAACCTACTTATTGCTCGTTCTCTCCTCACATCCTCCCTCGTCCCCTTCCGTCTCTCACTCCCTCCCTCCCTCCCGACTCTCTCATTCCCTCTCTCCCTCCCTCCCTTGCTACATCACTTCCTCACCAGTGGCGCAGTAACAAATTCCTCCTTCATCTGCTTTTCCCGAGCCTCGTCTTCATCAGTGGACTTGGCAGACTTCCTCTTCGTCCTTGCACTTTTCCCCACTCTTTGGCTTTGGGGCTCCAATCCTTCCGGAAAAACAGAGCGAAAAAATAAATAAATAAACATACGAATTATAAAGAAAGCACCAAAATAGATGGGTGGACAAGCCGGCACACTAAACCTAACCCTGGACAAAGGTCTCTTACAACCTCTGTTTTACACTTTGGCACTGCTATAAACCCTGGGTCCTGCTATTGGGTTGGAAAACACCTCATTCAAATAACCTGGTTATTTATTTTGTATTACTATTTATTTTCAACATTGTATTCATTTCCTGAGTCTCCAATGTAAGCCAGTATTGTTTTCCAGAAATTATCTAATTTAGGGCACAGCACCAGCATATGACGTATTGATAATACATGTTGGAGATACACAAAAAAAAAAGAATGCTTTTACAAGGGGATTGAGCAAAGTACATGCAATTCAGTTCCCTCCCTGTCAGTAGTGAACCCTTGACTCCACCCGTATTCCCATATTTATAGCAAAATGATATCCACCTGGCAGGTCAGAATGCAAAGGTCAAAGGTTGCACGTTTATCAGTAATTACTTTTATTTATTAATTTGTTGTATCATTTTGCACATGGCACGTGCACAGGTGAGGACATAGCAATGTAACAAACAATGAAACAGTCCCTGCAGGTGTATTAGGACCATGTAACGTTGACACTGGTTAACAGTCAGATTTTTATTTTATAAGCATATTTTATTGCATTCTGTTGTCGTTAGATCCATATTTGATCTATAAATTAATATTTCTATTATGCTGTATTTTGTGTTTGTATCGCTAGTTGTGTTTGTTCTATTCTATTTGCTTTGATGTTTCTGGCTTGAGCTGAGCAACGGTAACAAATCATTTCAATCAATAAAGTCATTTGTATCTGTATCTGAAAGGCCACAGGAAAAAAACTATCCTTCAACCGCCAAGAATGCCCATTACGTCTCAATGGATGTCTGCACGTACAAACATGTCTGAAAAACAAATGTGCTAAATCTACGAAACCTCCTCCTCCACCACCACCTCCTCCTCCTCCTGCTATAAAATGTATTTGTAAAACAGCACAAAGAAATAAATGTAATAACCAGTAACAACAGGTGGCGGTTTTACAGGTTGGCTCAGACAAAGAGACAGCGCTTCCAAGCGAAGCCGTTGGGTGGCAGCACTCTCTGTAGAGCCATCGTTCTGTAAATATTTCTACACAATAGGCGAATTACAAAGTACCCTGCCCTAAACAGCAGCCTAACTAAGACGCAATTGAACCGGATACGTCTCACGTTTTGAAATGTCCCCAATGGATATAACATTAAAATCGCTGTTTAGAATTGTACCCCGCGGTAAAAAGCTTAGGATATGTGTACATTGGCGGAAACTATCGCAGACAACAAAAAAACGAAAGTACACGAGTACCCGTTGGGATTTGGACCTTGTATTCCATTAAAGTTTTTTGGTACTTTTTTGCATCCCAGCCTGGTACGTCATCACTAGCACTAGCTCCAAAGTCGCCAGATGATGTCATGCGCTCCTTTGCATATCGATGACGTCACCTGCCAAGTAGCCTAACATGCTATGTGTACCATAACATGTGAAGTACCCAAACATATGTCTTCGGCGGGGAGGAGCAAACAAAACAAACAACATTAAAAACCTGATGACTAACCGAACACAAAATCCCGGAAAGAAACCCTGAATAATTCCACCCAACCTCTTTTCCAAAACAAACAAACAAACAAACATACTACTGACCACAGTATGTTTAAAAGCGTACCGTTGGACATGGCATCGCCACCCTGCTCTGAAGTGGGGACCAGGCGGTAGACCTTGTAGGGCTCCGAGATGTCCAGCTGGGACCGGTCCGCCACCTCCTGGAACTCCATGCTCTTGTTGAGGGCACAGCGCAGCCGGGTTTTCCAGGTCGCAGGGTCCTTGCGACTTTCTTCCGTCATCTTGCCTTTGTACTCGGCCCACGCCTGCATTGATGGAAGCGACACGGTATATTGCGAGTTACGGCGGCGGTATCACAATTCAGACGGTCGATTCAAACCGTTTTCCTGAACTTGGGGAGAATCAGATCTATAATTGGCTTTACACATGCAAGGACTTTGACTCGATGTACAGACATAATATATGAAATGAAGTGAGAGCAATACAAAAATGAGTTATAGATAAGGTACATAATAATATGTTAAATACACATATTTGCATACAGCTATTTGTAAAAAACATTTAAAAAAAAAAAAAATTAATATGTTATATATTTCTGTTTTCATGACTATGTGAGTACCTTAAAAATGGCGGCGTCTTCGTCACTCCGGAAGTCCTGCTTCCCGGCGTGTTTCCACGGGATACGGAACATGGTTTTGGTGTCGTCCTCCCACACCAGCCCCGGGTACTTCCCACTGCTCACCTGCATGCAAACATCCAGAGTACTTAAGCTTATACCACCTCTGTATTCATTCATAATTACACTTTTGAGGCATTTGTACTGTAATTGAGCATTTCCACCTTGAGCCATTTCCTTTATACTTGTACTTCTCTATTATTAATATCAATGATCTTACTTTATCTTTACTTTTCTACCCCACTAATGCATCCACCTGTAACAACTGCAGGTTAGTTGTACTGTTTTAATCAATGCAAAAGCAAGATAATCAAAGCTACCAGCAATGACAAAAATGGGAAATATAACCCCTTGACCTAAAACCTACTAACGTATTACTGCAGGTAGTCTATCATTTGTCCACATTTGAATGTCTCACCCTTTTCCCTACAGACACAAATAATTTAAAGATAAATAAATGCAGACATTGATTGATGGATGGGGGAGTTTTATTTGTTACACTTATATTGTCTTAAATGTAAGTTTGAACAGAAGTTCAAAGAAGTAAAGCTGCACTAGTATAGCTTTTCTCACTGGATCCTAACTTTTTGAGGATTGAGGAACAGCCGCAGTACAGTGCAGAAAATACACATAGGCTACAGAAACAAATACAACTTCAATAAAAAAGAGGAAACATGGCACTAATAATAAAATACAAACGGAAGATGTTTGTGTTATATCTTCCTCTTTAACATAACGTATTAACTCTTAATTATCTGGACACGATCTAATGAACTGTTACCAGTAGGCCTACAACCTAAAAACTACAAACTTTTACTTTCCGGATATGTTGTGTTATGGAATAGTAATAGACAGATAGTAATAGACAGATACCAAAGCTTGGACATCGGACCCGTTTATTGCACTTGGTCACCTTCCAACATCCCCATCACGCGGCTGCTTTCCATGCGCACATCCCATACATTAAGTATCCTCACCTGCTCCACCATCCAAGAGCGCAGTTTACGCGTGGAGCGCACTTTACTGGGTCCCATAATGGCTCTGCAAGCAGACGGCAGACAGTCATGTCAGATTTCCGCCATCCTTACAGTACAGTGTGTAAACCCAGCCCGCATCAACACTTAAACAAAGAGAGCGAAAACAACACCATGCACGTCTGAAAACAATTAGCCAAACAATATTTTGGATTAAATTAAACGTTGTTAAACGTGTGGACGTCGCCGTGTCTATACTTAAACTCGTACAGGTAGCCGCTTTCTATAAATCCCCAAATGCTAAATAAAAGGAAGCCAATGTTTAGTTTCGTTTACCTCAGCTGCGTTTCCCTGGGTCAGCTGGAGACGAGTAGTGGAAGTGTTTGCTGTATGCCCCAGCCTCCCAGTAGCCACTGCCTTTCCCAGAAATCACGTGACTACGGAGAAGCTATTTTCATGATGAACACGAGGGGGCGGATGGATGTAAACAGACAGAGATCTGAAGTCCTCATAAATAAGGAAAAGGGAGATAACGGATTTATGTGTAATGGGAACGGGTAACCCTCTCATAGTTTCACATCTGCATAGGTTTTTTGTGTATTAACCCTTGGAAAAGAGACAGCAGGATGTTGGACTGCATGTCAGAAGAAGCCTCAGGCTCTGGGATTGACCGGTCATGGAGTTCAGAAGAGCCTTTTGTACTCCATGCAAAGTACATCAAGGCTGTTGGCTCCAAAACAAGAAGGTTCAATCTTCATGCATCTGAAGAAGAAACTAAATAAATGACTATGCTCTTCAAATGGAGTGTGTTGGGAGTGTTTCACAATACAGCCCTTTGCCCAATCATACCTTCTATATTAGGTACAATTAAATATGGAAATATAGATTTACAGTGATATTTGCTTTCACCTATATCCTTTTATGTACGGTTTTTGACTCCACAATTCTACACCCAGTCTTGTTAAATAATCACAATTTGTTTGTATTAATGGTTTTTATTCATGACCCACTTTACATTGAGATACAGAGCTTCAGATTCACAAAATAGTCCTCATAATACAACATGTTTCACCAAATGTCCCCATAATACATGTCCCCATAAATGTGTGCTTATAACACCACATTGACAATCTCTGAACTGAAGCACACTGTCACAAGAATGTCAAAAGCTCCCACACCTTCTTTCCTGTTACTAAATCATTGCCATACAGACTTTATTGCACAACCAATACTGAATCGGATTAAAGGCATCATGATTGACTTTGACAGGACCGTCAAAGACAACTAGAAAAAACAACTGTTCAACTCCCACAATAAAATTGAATGATTGATTAATAAATTTTCTCTCCATTCATTTATCTTTCAGAAAAAAGGGCATAATAAGGCCATCCCCCAAAAAAGAATATATATATATATATATATATATGATCATCAGTGTGTTATGGGGCAGATTTCACAAGAAAAATTGAAAGCAAATTTATCAAAAATGTATCTCTTCATTTAGGAAAAACAATCTTCATTTAGGAAAAACAATCTTCATTTAGGAAAAACAATCTTCATTTAGGAAAAACAATCTTCATTTACGTCGAGGAACGTTATTTCCAAGTGGAACTTCCTGAAGTTTCTGTGAAGAGGAAGAACGAGAGAAAAGAATCCACTTGTTTACTCTTTTTTACCTGCATAGTATCGCAGTATTGCTGCATTATAAAGAAAGACAACATCAGACATGCTTTCTTCCTGGATCTAATCTCAGGAACTACTTTCATAATGTTAGAAAATGCATTTGATCTTTTAAACCAGACACTTAAACATAATCATATCTTTAAATGTCTAGTTTAAAAGACCAAATCCAGTTTCTTTAAACACATACAACCATCAATGAGAAACACTACAGGGGGAAAACAATTTTTTACGCTTTGCCTTAATTAAAAATATTTGTTGGAGAAAACAAAAGTAATTTCCCCTCTTTTTCAACCCACTATCCTGTCTGCCTTCACTTTCCTGTCCATCAAGGCATAAACCCCCCCCCCAAAAATACACATTTGGGCTTTTATGTGGCTTTATGGGCAGGGCAGTGAAGACGGGCAGGGCAGCGGGTTGAAAGAGAGAGGGCATGACTCTGCATGAAGCTGGTAGGGGTAGGGAGGGGTAGGCCCACGAGGCTCAGTGAGTCACCTCCAGCAGCCGAGCGTTGTACGCTCCGTCCTCCTCGTTCTCCTTCCTCTGGACGACCACGTGGTACCTGCCGCACGCCACGGCTAGCTCGTTACCGTCGTAGAGCGGCGCCGGGTCCAAGGAGCTGTCGTTGATCAGGCTGACCAGGTACTCCCTGTAGTGCTTCCTGTCCGAGGAGGAGGAGGAGGAGGAGGGAGGTGGGAACACAACAAAACAACACACGACAACAAAGCAAAACGTTAACAAATAAAAGGTGTCTGTCTAAGAGCATAAACGATAAAAATCAAACTCACGGAAAAAGCCGGAAACACAACGGCTAATGCGATTGAGCGTTTTGATTGGCTCAACTCGCCTGACACAAATTTGAACCAATGAGAGACAGCAATCGCTGTAACCCTGTGTTTTACCGGTGTGGAGTGTGTTGTTGTTGATGGCTGGTTTAAGCAACCTCACCTGGTCTGAGTCAGACTGATTAGACTCTGGGCCTGTGTGAGGCTGCACACCTGTGGGGCATTGGCCAACCAGGCCCACAGGTTAAACCAGCCACCAGCACACACACTCAGGAGGAGTGCTAGCATGTACCATCTGCTCTGCCTGTTCAAACTACCTCAAACTGTACAATAAACCGGTTTAATCATCTGACTGTGTCCTGCTGTTGGAGAAGCCCTGGAAAGCCATGGTATATGGCATGTGGCATGGGGAAACTGCCACAACCGGAGACGGTGAGTTAGGTCTTTGAGGTAGAATTTTTTTTTGGTGTTTTTGGATTGCAAGATGAATAAAGAATCGATTGAACTGATGTATAAAAGCTTGTGTTTACTGACTCGCAGAGTCCGGCCTGCCCAGCCTCCGTCTTGACACCGCATGGCATGTCGACCAGCTGTACCCCTTCCTCCTTCTGCTGCATCACGATGCAGGCACCTGCGACACACGGGCGTGATGTGTTGAATGTACGATAACTCCAACTGAAGCAGGGCTGAGACCAGTCGGGAAAAAAGGACGTCAGGAAGTCAAGTCTTACCGTGCTCCGTGCCATTAGGGGGGTCTGTGTTGAACGCCACACCATTTTTCTGGGAGAGAAGATAAACAAAATGTGTTGCAAAATATCGTCTTTTGTTTCATTGTCGATTACATTGACATTTAGTCATTTGGCAGATGTCAATCAACATACAATCAACGCTGGAGCAACGGCAAAAAAACTATTCTAAGTGCTGCACAAGCAAGTTTCTAAACATACAGCTGGACTTTTCATTAGTGGTAGTGATAGTCTATTTCATATTTAGACATCTTGCTCACGGAGGCCTGCAGGTAGGACATGGGGGATCGAACCCAGTGCCGTTCGGCTGGGATTCAAACACCCTAACCACTAAACCTTCCAGCCACCACGTGGAGTGCTATAACAAAGTACACATGATCATTCATAGTGTTATTCATGGATTCATCACCGTCTAAAAACTCATTGTGGAGT
>OOFB01024721.1:0-30530 GCA_900323305.1 Trachyrincus murrayi
TATCCATGGGGGTTCTTGCTAACACTGATGAGCACATGGGGAAGATCCTGAGTCTTCAGAACACTCCCACGAAAACTCTCCTCCAACAGCCTGAGAGAAAAAGAACGAGAGAGAGAGAGAGAGAGAGAGAGAGAGAGAGAGAGAGAGAGGGAGAGAGAGGGAGAGAGAGAGCGAGAGAGAGAGCGAGAGAGAATGAGAGAGAGGGAGAGAGAGAGAGAGAGAGAGACAGAGAGAGAGTGAGAGAGAGAGACAGAGAGAGACACAGAGAGAGAGAGCGAGAGAGAGCGAAAGGCAGACAGTGGGGGAGACAGAACAAATACAAATGCATGAGTGCAGGAGGGAGACATGGAGAGAGGACCAGAAAGTGAATGGAATGAAGAAGACAATGGAACAGAATGGTGTTTCACTGCACATTCGACGGTCTATAAAATGGACCCACAGCTGGAGCCTGTCCTTCAGGGGGCTGATGGAGAGAGCAGTCTTTATGCGGCTCTTCACTGACGTGTCCGGCGAACGGCCGTACTTCTCATACAGGAAGTCCCACCCCTCTGGAGTCCGGGCTCCAATAGCAAACACGGCTACGCTGACATCACTGGGGAGACTGGAGACGAGAGATGAACACAAAAGACCGTGACGTTCTGCAGTGACTGAAGTTGAGCAGAAGACAAGATCAAGATCGAGAAGAATGTTCTGCAGAAGAAGTGAATAAACGATATCAATCTTGGAATATCCAAATGAAACTCGAGTAGCCCTGTAATTGTCCAACTAGCTTCATGGCATCGCATTCATAGGTAAACACAGGCTTTAATTATCAAATTATGAAATCAGCATTTTAAAAACAGTAATTATTTATGCCTGAGGGTCCACGCACCCACTTTACTGTTAAATGTGTTATCTCTTTTTTACTTAATATTACTGTAGAGGACAGTAATATGATTAATAAAGTACTTCTTAATGAATAAACACAGCAGCTCTTCTTCATAGAGTAGATCCCGCATCAAGGCTGACGCTCTGACCTTCCTCCACGAGGACAACGCGAGCATGACAGCTCATGCATGACAGTCACAGTCAAGCCACAGCGGGACCCAGGAGAAGGGTTCAGTAAAGGGTCGGGGGTCACGGGAGACTCTGACCTCATGTTGCCGTCCGAGTCCCTCCAGCCGTTGAAGAGCCTGCTGGCCGTTTCCACGCAGGGCGGGTGGTTACGCACACAGGCGAAGAGCAGGAGGTAGCTCCTCAGAACCCGCTCGGACACCGAGCCTGTGTCGGTCCACTGCTGCTGGTCGATGAGCACCTGTAACAGCTCCACGATGTAGCCCTGACGGAGAGACACCAGACCTTCTGTTTAAAGTCTTATTTTAGTGACAGAATGGCGTAGATTACGACGTGCAGGCTGGCGATACCAGGTAACATATCGACTGGGCGATACCAGGTAACATATCGACTGGTCTCAAATGTCACTCCAATGTCACTCCAATGACGCTTGTATACAAAGCGTTAATCCAAGACGACAATACACAGTATTTTTACTAATGCCGTATTGTTCATTATTATAAATTATGTTGTGCAAACAATACAGCAAATAAACTAATGATAAAAAGGAATTAAAGAAGAAATTTGCAGGACATTTTTTGGGGATAATTTCGGTTCGACCTTCATCTGGTTCTCCAGCGTTTTCATGTCCCGCTTCTCCATCAGCTTGTAGATAGGAACCAGCTCCCCCAGGCCCTGGGTGACCGGCAGGATCTCCATCTCCCGGGACAGGTAGAGAGACAGCTCCAGTGCCGTGTCCAGCTGCACCTTGCCCACACTGGGACACACAGAATGTTCTCCTTTTCAGTACTTTGCAGTTACTCAGGCGAGTCTCATTGAGGCGCCATTCATCTTAGCAGATATCTTATGAAACCCTAACCTGACCAGCTGGAAGGCGTTGTTGATGAGGTTGGCCCGGTCGTTGCTGCTCAGGGCCGTGTGGTTGCTCTGCAGGAGGCGGATCAGGGAGGTCCAGCCCCGCTGGTGGTAGTGCACCATGTAGTAGCCGCTCATGTCCACGTTGAACTTGACCCAGTCCACCTCCTCCTCCAGGTACAGGACGTCTGCCGTCACAGGTGCACCTCAGTCAGACACGTCGTATTACAACCTCCATTAGGTCCTCACCGCCACTGAGACCCATACACGACCAACGTCTCTTGTATTTTCACTTTCACTTCAAAAGAAATGATGACTTCTTCCTTGAGTGGATGCTTATTGAAATACGACGCGGCCGTGCAATGCTACTTCAACCTGCACTCTAGCATGGAGTTTGACCTGAGAGATGTACCTGTAGTAGCCTTGTGAGACCACCCCGATCTTGCAAATTCGCATTTCAGTTTCTCGCTGAAGATCAGTCTGGCCTCGCTCCGGTTGAACCCAACTTTCAAACCAAAAAAGTGGGAGGGACCAATCTGCACTCGGGGGGGAGTTTCAGTTCGTAACATTCAGAAACCCAAATGTGAACGAGATCAGGATGTTGTCTCACGAGGCGATACCTACAGATCTGCACCCAGCACACCATGCACCGTAGCCCGAGTGGTTATTATGATCTATATTAGTCTCATCACCCATCTGGCATGAAGTGTTAACAAATAAACACGTGGATTTACCGGCTGACTAACAGCGGTTGGCTGGAAGCCACATATTGCATAGCCCTTAATCACAGTTTCCGTCTCAAAGGTCTTCACAGGCCACATCAGACAACACCTCCTAATCCTTCTGAGCTCTGCTGAGTGCACTCACCCTAAAGTGACTTCAGAAGACCTCAATATCAGTTTCAGTTTGGTGGCCCAATATGAAACGGGTCGGGGCTTTGAACAGTAAGAAAGTTCTCACCAGTTTTGGTCTTCAGCAGGAAGCGCTGGATGGCGTTTGAGCGGCTGGTCTTGTAGGTTAACGGGATCTGCCACAGGAACCTATCAACGCACAGCAATCATGACCATGAAGACATCGATGACCGCGACGATTAGAATGATCTCTTAGTAACAAATGACACGTTCACAATGTCCTCAATTAGTCGATTAATCTACTGGGTCCCTGGGTGAACTCTGAAGACTTTACCCTTCAGTGAGCGAGGGATCATCCGTCTTGAGGAAGCGTTCCTGACTGAGCCTGATCTCGCGACCTTTCACCTCTACCGTGACCAATGGGAAGCCCTCCTGCAGCGTCCAGGTGTCCATGATGGCCCGGATATCCAGCCTGTCGTCGCTGAACCATTTCTACACACGCACACACGTACACACATATGAACAATTTGACTTAGTGCAATTCTAGAGTAGAATGACGTAGTTCTTTACAGTCCGTTTAGTTTTATATTCAACCTGTCACACAGTGCAAGGCCAGCCGGACACTTCTTGTACAGAAGGAACGTTCTTAACATTTTCCCACCTTCTGCATCAGCACCCAAACACAGGTTCATTCCAGGTTATCCAAACTCCCAGCCAATCAAAATCCAAGCGTCCATACAAGAACAGGAATCGATCTATCTTAAGGCAGAGGATTATGGGTACTCCCAGCATGGCGGGGCAAGCATTCTTCTTCTCTGGCTGCTAAAGTTGGCAGAGAGAGAGAAGAGACGTGGGTACTTACAGAGCCCCCGGGTCGCAGCTTCCCCTGGGAGCAGAAGTCCTTTTGCTTGACTCCGCCCACCTCGAAGTCGTCTGACTGACAGACCTGTTGGAGGGCGGAGACAGAACTTACTTGACTCGCAGGTAACCACATTAGGACATGTTGTTTTAGCTCCGTTAGCTGTTAGCTCCCTTGCCTTGCATTACCCGACAAAAAAGCCACACAGAATTCTCATTTGATTGATCATTATTTAAAAAGAAAAAAAAAGGTATTAACTGTAATTTTATTACAATCATTTTTTTGTGATTACTGAAGAGGCCGCAAGTTAATGGAAGAATGCAAACAGGACTGAAGGGGGGGGACCCTACTCACGTTGGTGAGGCTCTGCCAGAGGTGGCTGTTGACGGTGTTTTGGTAGCTGTAGCGGCGGAGGTAGCGGATGATTCCCAAGTTAAAGGCCTCTGGCGTCAGGAAGTCCCGCAGCATGTTCAGAATGCACGCACCCTGCAACATTCACACACACGGACACATCATAAAGGTCCTGCATCCCCTTCCCTCGTCGTCCTTTACAGTCCCTTTCTCGTCCTCTTCGTCATGTACAGCTTCTCTGGGAGTTTATGGTGGAAATGTGATCATCTTAATACTAGTCTCGATACTCGAAATTCGGGTTTCTATTCGGGGAGACGGGGAATCAGAACAGAATATGATCGGCTGTTTAACTTAAAGCTTCCGCTATTCTTTTTGTTCTTCTGTGTATCGCTAATGTTGTACGTTCTTCGGTTGTGTTTTACCCTGTGCTGTGGTGCGCTCCTGGCCTGGTCACCCTCGCCTAACAGATTGTAAACCTCAATGCGTTCTACCGAGATAAATAACGGTTAAATAAGGAGAGGGCAGGAGGGAACCTTGCTGTACGAGACGTCGTCAAACATCTCCCTGATCTGGGTGGGGGTTTCCACCGGGGTGGAGACTGGATGGGAGGAGCTGAGGGAGTCCACCTCCATGGCACCGAAGCACTTATCCAGGAAGAAGTTATCCTATGTGGGGGGGGGGTGTCAAGGGGGAAGGGTCAAAAGGGAAGAGAAGAGGAAGAGAGCGTGAAGAAGGAGTCGTAGGTGAAGAGGTAGGTTCACGCCTGACAGTGTGACAGGTGTAGAGCAGAGTCTCTCACCACATGAAGCTCCGGGTACGTGGCGTCGGTGGAGACGAACTCCATGAACTTGGCGAATCCCTCGTTGAGCCACAGGTCGTTCCACCACTCCATGGTGACTAGGTTCCCAAACCACTAGACAGGAACAACCAGTTAGACGTTCCACCCCTCCATGGTGACTAGGTTCCCAAACCACTAGACAGGAACAACCAGTTAGACGTTCCACTCCATGGTGACTAGGTTCCCAAACCACTAGACAGGAACAACCAGTTAGGCGTTCCACTCCATGGTGACTAGGTTCCCAAACCACTAGACAGGAACAACCAGTTAGACGTTTCACCCCTGAACATAAGCAAACTCATTTTGATATTATTCTAAGAGATAATATGTAACTCTGCACACTTAGCGGCTTCTCTGGCCAGAGTTAGCCTATAACAACTATGTCCTCGAGATATTTTTTTATTTGTTACGATTCTAATAAAAAAATATATTTGCTTCTCCGCTTTACTAAATATTAGTCAGGTATGCGCTTCGATGTCACGTTCCCTCGTTGGAATTCCTTGCCATTGGTCAGCAAAGACCAAATTTAATTTGGGAGCATGATTCCCTTAAAAACGTTATGAAGTTAAAGTAAAAAGATGCGTATAACCCGGGAGGAAATTAAGTAATAAAAATAATAGCTAGAGCAGAAGATGCAGCGTGACGCACCATCGTGCCATGGCTGTTGAAACCATGCCATGGCACATGAAACCTGAAGCTCACACACACACACACACACACACACACACACACACAGCTGATAATACCTGAGCTGGGAATATATTTACAGTTTTTAAAAAGGTTCAATATACAACGATCTAGGTTAATTGTTCCAACTCTGCAGCAGCGTAGAGGAATTTCACGTCAAATCTCAAAGGCATTTATTTCAAAATGTAGACTGGAGCTAGCTTAAAACAGCTAATCTTGCATACTTGCGTACCTTTAATACATTTAGCGTACCTTACATTTACATATTTGTAAATGTTTACCCCCCATAACCATTTTCATGCCCGATGTGATGATAGATCAGCAGGTTGAATCTGCTACCTGGTGGGCCAGCTCGTGAGCGATCACCATGGTGATGCCCAGCTTGTCGGAGGCGGAGGACCAGGGCTGGAAGAGCAGGGCGGCCTCCCTGTAGGTAGTCAGGCCCCAGTTCTCCATCGCTCCCGACTGGAAGTCTGGGATGGCCACCAGGTCTGCAGGAACCAACAACACAACTTTTGTCACATTCTTTCTTATTTATATTTCTACTACTCTTATTGTGTGTATATATATACAGCATATATATATATATATATATATATTCCCATCTGGGATCAATAAAGTATTATCTTATTTTAAAATAAGACAATAACACTACTGTACTGTACATTATAAACGGAAATGAAAATATGATTATAGCACTTCATATATATATATATATATTAATATAATGAATATATATATATAGATATGAATATAATGAATATAAAAATGGGGGGAGAGGAGGAGGCCAGCAGAGGCTCTCAACGAGGACTACGGGGTGTCTGATGATCAGCGTTTCATTAACCATTGATGTTTGAATTCTAAAGACTTTAAACATTGTAAACATCCATGTTGCTCTTTCTGACCACAGCGTGCTACATTGTTAACCTTCCCTGAGGTCAGAGACACAAGGAACCTCCAGATGGCGTTTCAACACAAGTCATAAAATTGCAGATGGAGGAGCACTTCATCAGAATGTGTTTGTAGCAGGTGTTCCTCCATCACCAGGACACAGGCAGTTGTTGTTGGTGGTTTATTGTAAAGTTGTAACATGTTCAGCAGGCAGAGCAGGTGGTGAACGCTCCTCCTGAGTGTGTGTGGTGACGGCTGGTTTAACCTGCGGGCCTTGATTACTCCGATGCCCCCCGGGTGTGCAGCCTCACCCGGCAGCCCCAGAGTCTAACCAGCCTGACCCGGACCACCAACCTATCAACATCACTGACATACCCTGCTTGGGTAGCGGGTAGGGGATGTCGAAGAAATCGTCATAGAAGTCCAGCAGCTTGACCGCAGCGTCCAAGGCGAAGGAGGTCTGGTCGATCTTCTCCGGTGAAGTGTACACGGAAATCTGCCGGATGTCATATTTCATATGTTCACATTTCATACTTGGCATAGCGGGTTAAAATAAGGTACTGAGACTGGCACACACCTCACCGACTACATAATGGATGGGATGAAGACGCATTGATGAGCAAATACGATTCTAGACACAATTCACACAGTAAATCATTCCCTGAATGAAATCAATTATACATCGCTGGATTATAATATAATAATAATACACCCACACCTCGATTCTCAACTTTTAGTCTATCATAGCCATTGTTAGCTAAATGAAACACAATACCAAACCAAAACAAAATAATGATCATCTAACAACAAGAGTTATGTATTTCATGGAGACTCTGCCTAAACCTACCTCGACTAAATACCTCTCTATGTTTGCTCTACTTCACTTTATTGGCATCAAATCTTGATCCAGGTACTCATCAGATGTTGTGCTATGGCCCTATAGTGCTATAGGGCTGCCAGCTGATAATGCACTAGGTGGTATTCACTCTAAAACATTGAAAGTATTTCAATGTAATTAAACCTTCAATTTATGCTGTGTTCTAGTTTCATTCACTCATTCATGTTATAGCCCTTGTAGTTGGGTTAACCCTAACCCTTGTAATTGGTTTGATAGCCAATGGGACGTCTAATTGGTTTGATAGCCAATGGGATGTCTAATTGGTTTGATAGCCAATGGGATGTCTAATTGGTTAGCTAGCCAATGGGACGTCCATTTTAAGATTCCATTCGGTTATCAAATAAATCCCCTCCTGCTCACCTTGACCCCATGTCGGGTGGTCTTGCTGACAGACAGGAAGTCGGAAACGATGAAGGCGACCAGGTATGTGCTCATCCTCACACTGGTGTCAAAGTAGTCCTTCAACAGGCCCCCAGCCAACTCTACCGTGTTCATCTTGGAGAGGAAGGGGAACATTGAGAGAAGAACAAAAAGGGGCACAATATGTTGAGGAGGGGGACAACACAATCACAGCATCACCGTCACCATAGCAACACCATCATCACCACCACCACAAACAAACACCACAGTAACACTATCATCAATGTTAACACCGTGACCACAGCAATAACACCGCCACAGCAGCCAGCCAGAGGCCACATGGTAACAGGGACGGCCCTCGTGTACCTTGGGCATGTTGGATAGGGCTATGTGGCGTGCCTCCCGTACGATCTGAATGGTGAAGTTGGCTTTGAAGGCCGGCTCGTCAAAACACGGGAAGGCTGCGCGAGCGCTGGTCGCTTCAAACTGGGTGGAGGCCAGGTACCTGGGGGACAAAGACACGTAGCGGTGGCCTCTTTAAATCAACATTTACTTATTGTTTTACTAAAGATCAGTTGAAGAGTTGTAGATTCATAACAGAATGATAGTCATCAAACCTGATCTCCCCGCTGTTCGCACGGTAGCTGCTCTTGTAGAAGCCGTGATAGCTGTCCGACAAGTTGGCGGAAAACTCCAGCTGAACTTCATACGTCCCACCTCTGGCCAGGACCCGGTCCGACAGAAGAGCTAACTGGTCAGAAGCCGGGTGCTCCAAGAACCGCAGGGGTCTCGGTGGTCCCCCCGGCACCGAGAGCAGCACGCTGGAGATGAGCAGCTCGCTGCTGTGGAGGATGATGGTCGTCGTGTCTTCTACAACTTGAAGTTCGATGTGGACCACGCCGGTGAAGTGGAGTGTGTTCAGGTCGGGGTGAATGGTCAGGTTGTAGTGAAGGGGAACAACAGTTTGGGGGAGCCTCATCTGGTCCCAGGGGAAGTGTTGGTCGTTGGTACCGGTGCTCCCGGGTAGCTGGGCCCCAAGCGAGGGCGCGTAGGCCTCCAGCAGGAGGAGGACGAGGAGAGAAACAGCTAACATGGTGGCAACACGGGACCTTTACGCCTGTCCTACGGGTTACAGGAGAAAAAAGACAATATAGTTTATTGTAGCATATAGGGTGGTGCAGAATACCGGTTCCAAAAAAGTAACTTGGTAACAGAAATTTCAAACGGTACTCTCCCCCCAGAAGTCCTGCTATAAC
Source organism: Trachyrincus murrayi (assembly GCA_900323305.1). Taxonomy (NCBI): domain Eukaryota; kingdom Metazoa; phylum Chordata; class Actinopteri; order Gadiformes; family Macrouridae; genus Trachyrincus; species Trachyrincus murrayi. The sequence goes on from OOFB01024721.1 coordinate 8,900, forward strand.
ATAGCAGGACTGCTGGATCAGAAGTTCTGCTATAACATAGCAATGAACAACACCTTACCTTGTGTTTAACCTGCAGACGTCTCGCCGAGAGAAACAAGAGGTGCCTGTGAGTGACTGAGAAGGGTTATATAGGATGTCACTGCTAAGGGTTTTACAGGGTGTCACCTCGCAAGTCAAGCATGCAGGTGCACTCGACAGGACCCATCCCTCCGCCGCGGGGCGTGAACATACTGGAGTGATCATACTGGAGTGATCACACTGGGGTGATCATACTGGAGTGATCATACTGGAGTGATCATACTGGGGTGATCACACTGGAGTGATCACACTGGGGTGATCATACTGCAGTGATCCAATACAGTGAAACACAACTTATATATATACTATAACTTATATATAACATAAGAGCGTTTCTGGTAGTCACCTCGTGCTTTTGCTTCCTACATTTCGAATTACATCAAAAGTGCATATCTACGTTAGGCCTACTTCCTTCACGCTGTGGGACCTTGTGAAGAATATCGTGTGTATTGTTTATAGTATAGTTTAGTATAGTATAGTTTAGTATATAAGTTTGTATTAATCGTAGTTTACCTGAGTCGTCGGCGGCGTCTCCCCCCGAAGTGAAAGTGAAAACAAACGAACTGCATGCTGGGAGGGAACAGGACCCACGTGACGAAAGTCAGTAAACTAAGTTCGTTAATTCAACAACTCCATCACAGAATATAAAAGTTAATTCCGTTATCAACAACTGTTTAAAACTGTTTATTAACGTTATTGTACCTCACTACACGGTACGGTCGTTTTTTGAGACAGGAAGTGGAGTGTCGGTGTCACGAGTCAAACTTCCGGAATGTAGTCTTCAAAATAAAACGCCTAAGCCTCAAAATGGTAAAACGTATATTTGTCTATCTAACATGATATTAAGAATTAGAAAAGCAAAAGACTATTTTTCTAGTTTCTATTTGTTTCTCTCTCTCTCTCTCTCTCTCTCTCTCTCTCTCTCTCAACTGAGAGACAGGTGGAGCAGCTGTCAGATCCCCTGAGTGTTGACTGATGAACTCAGCCAGTGTGGAAGGCACCGTTAGGCCTTAAGGAAAGCTTGGGTGTAGACTAATTCAATGCATATTCTGGCACAGGTTACAGCAACGCTAGTGAAACATGCATTGCAAGTAGGCATAGTTCCTGCTTACAATATAATTACCGTAATATGATTTATTGAGTAATTATTCCACATAATGCAAGTTCATTTCAATACATGTTTGACAAATAACGCAGTTGCATGTATGATCTGTACGAGCCTGTATCCATATAAACATTTATAATAAAACATTTTATGTGTTTATGTGCATTTTTCGTAATTGTTCATAATAACTTTTTCATAATGATTTGGATTTTTCTTTTTTGGTGTTTGTTGAATTTCTTGTGGGGGTCGTGGTGTGAGGTTGAGCAGCCCTGCTCTAGCGGCCGGCGGTGGTCTTAGCGGGTTGGAGGGGTTGTTTTCACAGCCTGAGAGGTGCTTGTTTCTATCCAAGCATCATCTGGACCAGCAGAGAGCTGACAGGGTCTGGGGTCAGTGACAGGACTAATGGCCGTCCCACTCTCACTATGGACTTGGACACTTTTCTGTTGAAGTAACTGGACATACGTGTGAGTTTTAAATTAAATCTCTCTCACATACACCAAGCCACTAACTAGACAAATACACATGATGTTAAAAGAGCTCATATTCTCTCTCTCTCTCTCTCTCTCTATATAAGCTAAAGTCCACCAGAAGAAATCAATGATTAAACTTTATGGAAGCTCTAACAGTTTACCCAATTGGAGGGGGAGCAGGGTGGACCATCCCATTAGCCTGACATCAGGACCCACCTGAGGCTGTTGGTCAGAGAAGGTCCTGATACAGAGACAGGAGAATGCTAAAGAAGGTTCTGTTGGGGACGCTCTGCGGTGCCGCGGTGCTAACCTTGGGCATCCTAGTGGGTCATTACGGCATAGACAAGAGCAGCTCGCCGCCCAGCTGGGTGCACGATGTGTCCCGGGACCTGGACGAGGGCTTCGTCCGGGACTTTCTGGCTGAGGTGGACAACAAGCAGATCGAAGGGTTCCTCAGGTGAGCTCTGCGTGGGGCGGTTCTGGTGAAAGGAGAGGTGTGTAGCAGACCGACCCGATCCTTACCTGTATGTTCAGAATGAAGGAGTCTTTTGATTGGTTCACTGAGTCATAATCAGACTACAGAAAACATTCTAAATAAAAAGGACATTTTGGTTTGTGTGCCTGACAGTTAAACCTACACTATGTACGTTTTGTACTGCAGCTATTAACTCCATTAAAATATATCTGAACTAGGATGTCTCTCAAGAATGAAAGACATCCCATCCATGAGTCAATCCCTCCAGGGAATGTGACTCTATAAATGGTTTTATTCTGGTCCCTCTCTCCAGAGAGCTGACCCGGGTTCCCCACATGGCCACCACGGCCGGGGACGAGGAGACGGTCCAGTACATGCTGCAGCGGTGGCAGGACCCAGAGAGCGGCCTGGACCGGGCCTGGACAGAACAGTACCTGGTCTACCTCTCCTTCCCCGACCCAAAGAACCCTAACAAGGTCACCGTAGGTCAGTCAACAACCTGTCCTCAAGGTCCAGTTGGAGGAATAACCTGACGTGACCGATTCACAAATTATTATTTGCTTACTGCTGCCTTTTAATGACCATTCGTGTTCCTCTTAATGATAGCTACGTACACAACGTTTTGTCCAGTCTAACGCTATCCTGTGATAACACCTGGCACAATGCTAACAGCAGCCTTCGCAAAAATAAGTTCCTGTGAGCATGAATGGACCCCCGCTGGGTTGGTAGGGACAGAAAGTCATGGAGTCATCGCTGTGTGTTAGCATGACTGTGACTAACCGGTGTGTTTGTTCCAGTGGCCCCCGACACGACTGTACTGCACAGGGCCAGAGAGCGAGAGAAAAGCTACGGTCCGGACCAGGATGACCCGGCAGTGGTTCAGCCGTACGCTGCTTACTCTCCCGCTGGACAAGCACAGGTACGCCCCAGCATCCCCCGACCTTCCCCCTGGAGGGGGGATGCTGGGTATGGGAGTCATGATCACGTTACTGTGTTGAGTCAACAAAGTGTTTTACCAGTTCGGGAACTTTATGTTGGGGTTGGAGCGCAAGAATAGAACGGTTATTATATTGGTTCCGTTCACAACGGAGCAAAAACCCCTGGTGTTGACGCCATCATTTTGAATCAACACATTGTTTTAATGCAATTCAAAGACAGACAACATACCTGAGATGGAGTTCTCCATGCTGGTTGCTATAGAAACTAGGCATGAGTCAGCATGTTGTGTTTGGCTTATTTGACATAAAATGTGTGTTTTTGTCATTTAGTTGAAAGAGAATACCCTTGGGTTTGGTACAATCAGGATGACTGTAAAATGTTATGTGAACACATAACATTTTATATGTCTATAACTACCAAGATTATGAGAAATATAAAAAAAGATAAGAGCATAGCTTATATAACTAATACCATTCTTCTTCTGCGACTACGGTATCAAACTCTTCACAGAGGAGGATGTTTAATTATGATAAGAAATATTCAATTATGAATTTTGATACATTATGAATAATATAAATACGTTTTTGTATATCTATACATATTGTACTTCAATGTCTGCTGGTGTAATGAAGCCATTGCACAATCAATAAGGCAATAATGTGTTGTCATGGCCTTATGTGACCTGATCAAGACAGAGATAGCAGATCAATGATAGTCATCATGTCCACCAGGCAAAACACATCAAGGTATTATCTGTTATCTGAAGTGAAGCCATGCAGATCAATATAGGAGCTGTAATACTTACTGTTGTAATCACAAAGTATTGGATGTGTAATATGCTGATGGCCAGAGGTGTGGACCACCAGCAGGTTGTTGGATCCACCCCAGATGGGAGAAGGACACGTTTAATCTTTTACATGTTCAAGGTTTACATGCCATACATACTTTTATTTTGTTATATGGTATCTTTATCTTTTATTTTACACCATTATGATTGTTACTTTACACCATCCTCGTTTGTTGGTTTAGTTTTAATGGTTAGATGTCACATAGCCATCAATGCACCTCTTATCCAGGGCTACATCAGGACACAGGCAGATGATGATGATGATGATTAAACCGGTTTATTGCAGTCTGAGATTGTTTGAACAGGCAGAGCAGGTGGTCCGTGCTGACATGCTAGCGCGAGTGTGTGTGGTGCCTGGTTTAACCACATAAATAGTCATTATATTGTCAACAGGAACTACTGTCAACACATGTTTGACTAGCTCACTAGTCAGACACCGAGCGGTGGCCCGAGGCACAACGTTGTGGTTTGAGACTGCGGTCACGGCATCTACACGCTGGGTCTGACTTTAGCATCTAATTATTACTAAATGCTGCAGTAAAGCAATTAGAAAATGATCAGAGGTACTCGGGGACATGTTGAACAAGAACACGGTGGAGTTTGCCTCTCCGAAGTGTAGCTGACCTTGAGGCGCTGGTTGGGAACCACTGAGATAGTAGCACTATTCATATTGCGTGTGTGCGTGTGTGTTTCAGGGTAAACTCGTGTATGCCAACCAGGGCAAGCCAAGTGACTACAAGCGGTTGAACGAGACGCTGGACCTCAGAGGAACCATCGCCATCACCAGATACGGCGGAGCTGGGCGGGCGAATAAAGTGAGCGTGGTTAAAAATGCTGAATATGAACTGGTCAGCTGGTGTGATTTCAGTTATCAGTTGGATCATTGCCTCATGACTACTTGGTAAAAGATTCACAACATTTTTCGTATTGTCCATGGTTACCTGTCGTCTCCTCTGGAAGTCCTCACCCAGCTGCTTGAAATGCGTGTAATACGATTCTGGTTACACTTTACATCAGTGTCCTGTTACAGTGTGATTGTAACATGCACTTAATATGTAATAACATTATGGAACCGTTACGTTATTACACATTAAGTACATGGTGTTACAGGTTGTTACAGTGCTTGTTACGTGTGTAATTACTCTAATGTAAAGTGTTTACGTTCATGCTGTCACCCAGTGACGTATCGGTTGGGTGATGTGTTCTCCTCACCCAGGCTATCAATGCCGCGCCTTACGGTGTGGTGGGCGTGCTCGTGTACACGGATCCGTTGGATATCAACGATGGCCTGATGTCAGACGCCAACGAGACGTACCCCCACTCCTGGTACATGCCCCCCTCCGGCATGGAGAGAGGCTCCTTCTCAACCAACTACGGAGACATGCTAACGCCTTACCTAGCTGCTAAAGGTACCGCCATACCGGGCCCCTAAAAGGTAGACAGCGGCAATAGACGAGGTGCGGTCAAAATGTTTCTGTGGAAAATAAGAATTTGATTAAGAGGTACATCTATAGGAGCCTAAAATAATAGCGTCAAATGAATTGAAAAGCAGTTAACGGGGAATCGTAACGCTCTGCTAATATAAGAGACTACTGCAGCGCTCTGCACTCTGCAACATCAACTCAGTTTCCGCGGAAAATTCACGTTGGACCGTTGACCTAATTTTCCCAAATCGGCGCAAATCCCGGACGTCAACGGTCCAAGCGGTACTCTACTCTCTTATAACCCTTCAACGGGTTGGTGAACTGAGCTTGCTTGAGTTAATCATTGTAGCGTTTGGACTCATCTTGCTTCATGGGAGTTTTTTTCTGTGCAGAGGGAACTTACAGAATTCCAGTTAAAGATATTACTGGGATCCCAACCATTCCAATCCAACCAATTGGATTTGAGGATGCGTATATATTGATCAGGTAACCGTATGCTTCCATTTCTGTTGGTGTAACCTAACACCCCAAACACGATTGGCTAGATAGGAATGTGCCTCTGCTTCTGATTGGTTACCACAGTCAACTGGGAGGAGAAAGCGCTCCAACCGACTGGCAGGCAGGTTTCAACTGCACCTACAACTTCGGTGGTCCGGGATTCAAACCAACATCTGAATTCAAAAACAGGTATATCATTATATTATATTCTCCACCACATGGCTTCCCATCATTCACATGATTCTTACAAGTAAAACACTTCATATTTTTTTTTAAATAAAAACTATTCCACTAACTATTTGTCCGACCTTCATTCATTCAAAATGCGGTCATCAAACCAAACCCATAAGTAGTCAAACATCTACTTGAAAACAAAGCAATATTTGTTTCTATTAAAAACTGGTATATTTAGACAAACTCTAGTGTCTCCTGAACCAATGATATACGTACATGTTGCAACATATGAACTGACGATGATGTTTTCCCAAATGTCCTCTCAGATAACAATGTCATACCTCCGTTATGGACCTGCAGGTGCACCGATAGTTAAGCACACGTTCAGAATGGTACAGGGCCTCCATGACCGCTACATACCGCTAAATACCGCTACATGCTGACTCTGTGTTCCAGCGACGTGAAACTAGAAGTGTACAACTTCGCCGAGGTGAGGAACTCCTCCAACGTGATGGGGATCATCCGGGGCAGCGTGGAACCAGGTGAGGCTGGCACCTCACTGGTCCTAGAGACTGATAACCTCTGCTGTGTGTGTGTGTCCTCATGCACTGTACGTCTATTAACGAGTGTGTGTGTATGTGTGTGTGTATGTACAGACAGGTATGTGATATACGGGAACCACAGGGACAGCTGGGTCCATGGAGCGATAGACCCCAGCAGCGGGACGTCCGTCATGTTGGAGGTGACCCGGGTTCTGGGCCGCATGCTGAAACAGGGTAACCAGCAGGCCAGCGCTCACTGAACAACCTTCACCGTGATTGGTCCACTTGGGCCCTATATATATATGGTGCTCTCTTTGGGGGCGTCACCATTTTGAAGCGTTGTCCGAAAGTACACGAATCCGGTTCCCTCTATAGTGTACTCAGCGTGTGAAATACCCGGTAGCGATCGGGGCGTCCCCCCTACCGAGTGCTCCAGTGTTATGAAGTCTTACAGACTCAGTACCAGTGCTGGCCACTAGGTGGTGTGAGGGAGCAGATTTATGCGAGCTGGAAAAATGTTGTCACTATTGACATCGTAAGCTTTTTAGTGATAATTGCAAGAGGCAAATACTTTTTCAGAGACCGCCCAACATTTTGCAGTTGAGTCCTTCAGGGGTTCTCACCCCCCGAGACTCCCCTGTATTTCGCACCCTCGGTGTACTACTTAATACCCACAATGCAGCGCCGAAAAAGTGTACAACCGATACACACTTATTCCCACACTATATCCCATGATGCATAGCGGTTTTCGTTCATCCAATACATCTGGTGACATCTAACACGTGTCAGGGAATGAGGAGACAAGTGGATGACGTTGGACACGGCCATTGTGAATGCTGTAGTATATTTAGTGCAGCTTTAAGAGGTTAGTCGTCCCTGCTGTTCGTCCAGGGAGGTGGAGACCCCGTAGGTCCGTTATCTTTGGAAGCTGGGGAGCCGAGGAGTTTGGCCTGATTGGTTCTGCAGAGTACACCGAGGTGAGTTTAACCACACCCACCCCCACCTTGTGTTTTACTGATTGGTTCTGCAGAGTACACCGAGGTGAGTTTAACCACACCCACCCCCACCTTGTGTTTTACTCGTTTCCTATTAAATGTTTGCTGTGGAATTGTTTGATACAGTATTATTACCGTTTGTCCAGAACGTATAGGATAATAAAGTTTTGCATATTTGGCTTAATATCCACTTACCCATTTACCACTTCATCACTTTTTTGGCTGATTAACGGTTAGACTATTTTACTGGGGAACAAACTAAGGAGTCTGACACAGGCATCGAGCAACACAGTGCTACGTTTTTAGTTCTATTATATATAGTATTTGGCATCAGGTTGTCGTATTAGTACTTTCAACCGCTTACTTTACCCCGGGTATACCTGTATTGATATGGTTCATCCCTAGACAGACTGATACAGACTTCTGTTCTCCACAGCAATACTACACCAAACTCAGTGAGCGCACCGTGGCTTACATCAACGTCGACATATCTGTATTCGGTAAGTACTCGACCTCTTGTCTGGAACGTCAAAAACATTCGAGACCACTTGGGAACATTAAAGGTGCTGTAGGTAAGATATGGGAGTAAAGAGAGAGCAGAAAAGAGCTGAAGAGAGATTTTGAAACCAAAAAAATGTCCCCTCCCTCCCTGCTCCCCCCCTCCCTCTCTCCTCCCTCCCTCTCTGCTCCCTCCCTGCTCCCTCCCTCCCTCTCTCCTCCCTCTCTGCTCCCTCCCTCCCTCTCTGCTCCCTCTCTGCTCCCTCCCTCCCTCTCCTGCCTCCCTCCCTGCTCCCTCCCTCTCTGCTCCCTCCCTCCCTCTCTCTCTCTCTCCTCCCTCCCTCTCTCTCTCTCTGCTCCCTCTCTGCTCCCTCCCTCGCTACTTTTCTCCGCCATTGAGAAGTGTTGCATTTCACACACCTGTGATTGACAGGCCAAGAGATGCCCTGATTGGTCAGTAATGAGCCGGGAGCGGTCTAAAATCTAAACTGTCTCATACTGAGGCAGGCGCAGTCAACTAGAACAGATATTCTCACAGAGCATTTCACTCACTAACAGCTGGCTGGATGGCTAGGCCATTTGTAACCAATTACACTCAAATAATAGCTCTTAAATCTGACCTACAGCACCTTTACGTATTTTCTGCCAACACGTGTATCTGTTAAATAGTTCTGAGCAGTGTTATTGATTTAAACAAAGACAAATGATTAAATCATTCGACTCTGGAACAAATGATTAGTCTAATGTATTAGTCACACAATAAAGGACAGCAAGAGTCTCTGAATGACGGGGTGTCATAGGTAGAACCTCGGTCTCACAGAACCTCCGTCTCCTGTTTAGCCAACGCCACCCTCAGAGCATCAGGCATGCCCTCGGTCCAGAATCTCATCTTCACAGCCGCAAAGCAGGCAAGTTGAACCAACAAGCCTCTTCAACGATGTTAACATTAACACTGTCTTTGGCAAACTCTGCCTTGGCATTGCTCTAGGAAGAAATATGGCCAATATTTATTTTAGGAATACACTACTGGCTTATAAAGAAATCTACTGGTCCAAATGTAAGCCTCTACCAATCACAGACAGATAATATTTGTCTTCATTTGTTTAGGTCAAGGCACCCGGACGGGACTCCACGTCAGTTTATGACAACTGGATCCGACATTCTAACAGAACCAGCCCGGAACACGGAACCGTTCCAAGGTATTGGACTCACCATCTTAATCATCACGTTTACATGCTTCACTTTGGTTTAGTTTCAACAGCAAATAATGAATACATTTAGAAGCTCAGTGCACACCGTCCTGTAGCTAGTGTGTTGTGTTCTGACAGGGTCGGGTACCTGTCCGGAGCAGGGAGTGACTATGCTGCCTTCGTCCATTACCTCGGCATCACCTCCATGGATATCGCCTATACCTACGACCGGGTAAGACCAAATGGGAAGACAGAACAAAGCGAGGCTACGCGAGAAGCATCACCTGATGTTTCCTCTGGAAGTAGAGCAGAAAAACCACCGGGTTTGGCATGGTTCTTTGAAGCTGTGACTCACTCTCACACACGAGTTAACTCAAAACAAGTTATTCGTTAATTTGTTATTCGGTGGTGTTACTGGCATAATAAAAAGCTCAGTTGGTAGACTGTGAATCTGTGTGAATCTAACTGGCAGGGTTCGTGAGGGTAATCAGAATACAGAAACGTAACGAAGCTGAGGGTGATGATGAGCTGCAGGGAGCGGCTCGTTAAGAGATAATTGAGGTGTGGCAGACCGGGACACAAGGTGGAGAAGTAGCAGGGTGTGGAAACCCACTTTGACTCACCACAAACACTCAGGAACCACCAAGCATATCGACAACGATAAGACAAACCATTTTCATTCACATCATGCCATGAAAATGGGTTTGTCTCCAGACCAAAACCAAGGCTCGGATATACCCCGCCTACCACACCGCCTACGACACGTTTGACTACGCCTCTCGGTTCATAGACCCCGGTGAGTGCTCACACGCCTACATTACACACAACATACATACACATCAAGGGCATCAAACAATGTCAACGTTTCATCTGGAACAAACCTTCATTTATTCCAAATCAATTTAATGAATACATCATCAAAAGAGAACTTCTCATCTGTGTGTGTCTCTCACTCCACCTTGCCTCCACCTTTCTGACCCTTCTACTTCCTCCACCCGGCAGGATTCACCAGTCACCAAGCGGTCGCCAGGACGGCAGGGAACGTCCTGCTGCGACTGGCCGACAGCCTGCTGCTGCCGCTGAACTGCAGTGATTACGCCGAGAGCCTGGAGGGGTACCTCGGCACGGCCCTGGAGCTGTACCAGGCGTCTCTGGCCTCGCACGGCATCTCTATGGGTGAGTCAGGTCACAACTAGGCTGAGAGGGTCATGAAGTAGGGTTACCAGTCCCCCGGAGCGAGGAGGAGGAGGAGAAGAAGACCACGACAAGAAGAACAAGAACAAAGACAAGGAGGATAAATCGGGAGTTTTTAGGACGAATAATTTGACAAAGCAATATCCGGAACATGTAACGGAAACAGATATCCCGGAATATATCGGAAGTCCCTCCCTCTTGCTCGCCTCTCGCCGCTAACCCCATGTAGCTGAAGCGGCTATCGCTCGCTCCAAGCATGCTCCCGCTCTCTCTCTCTCGCCAACTGTTCCAGGCGCTCCGTCGTGAGATGAGAACGCCTGGGAACGAGCCGTCAAAATAAGATCTTATAATAAGATAACTTTATTCATCCCAGATGGGAAATCCGTGTACCACAGCACCAAGTACAGGACAGTAGCAAAATAGAGCAAAAATAATAAAACTACAAGAAATATACAGAAAATATGTCTATATACAGAATTGGAGTAGTAGAAATGTAGATAAATATAAAAAATGTAATTATCAGCAGTAGAAAATGAATGAGGTAATGGTCGGTCGTTGAGTTAGTCAAACTATTTTCGGCATGGTTCCTTAGAACAGATCTTTACCGTGGTTCTTACCATCTCAAGCCCTGTCTTGAGTCTTAAAAGAGTTCACAGGATGGAATACCTTTGTCTCGTTTGTTCAGAACCGCTGAGATCAGCCGTGGTTCTGTTCCGCTCGGCCACAACACACCTGGACCAGTTCATCCACAGTTCTGACCTGGCCAACGAGACGTAAGAGAAACACACATCTGCACACACTTTAAAAGGCACTGAAGAAACCCAAATGGATGCACCTGTAAAAAAACTCTTCTTAAGGCCCCTGAAGGTTCGTCGAATCAACGATCAGCTGATGCTGCTGGACCGGGCCTTCCTGGACCCTCAAGCGTTCCCTGAGAAGTACGGCTTCAGGTGAGAGCAGGGCTCAGACAGGCCTCAGGTGTTCATGAAGCCAAGTCCTCCAACTGTGGCTACGGCACTTTCTGGCACCCAATCACTGTGCTTTGTGATTGTTAAGACCCTGATTAATCAGATTTGTATTTTTTTCTATATTAAGTCAGATCTATATTTGTGACTCAGCGATGCTGCTGCGTTGTGTTTTCCAACATGGCCGCCAGGCATGTGATTTGGGCCTCCAGTAGCGCTGGGAACGCCACGTTCCCTGGGCTGGCCGACGCCTTCGCCAGGGCCTCATCGTCAGGACTGGCCGGAGACTGGGCCAACGCACACCATCAGCTGTCCATCCTCAGCCAGGCCATCGAGGGTGCAGCACACACCCTGCTGGATGTCATCTAACAACAGTTTATAATATATATATATATATACACACATATACAGTATATAGTGTATATATAACAGGCACATCAGTTGTGTGCTCGCTGCCCTCTAGAGGTGAACAAAAATAAAACAACTAAAGGTAAAAATAGCTGAAGTTGGTTCTCGATGTTGTAAGCAACTATTGGAAAACAGAATTCATATTTCAGTACCAACACAATCCACACTGTAAAACTCACCTAACCTTTACTTTAAAAACTGGAAGTGTATTAACTTCTACATCTGACAAAACGCCGTGTTTGATCAGACCACAACATGACCAACAACAAAAGCACCACTTAACTGTTTGTTAACTTCTAGGTCCTCACACACACACACACACACACACACACACACACACACACACACACACACACACACACACAGAGAGAAATGAGATAAAAATGTTGTAAACTTGTATAAAATGTCAACATGTGTTATCTACTTAAAATCAACATTTCCATAGATCGCTGTGTGACTTCATCGCATGGAGAGTGAGGGAACAAGTGAACAAGTGAACCAACACGGCCAGACAATGCTCTGGAGTGGGGTGAGCTCAAAAACGATTTGAGCTCTGTGATTGGTTGATTCTTACCGCAATCAACCAACCACAACCTGAACCACAATTCTCTCAAACTAACTAACTAACTAGTACTCATGATTAATCACTCTTATAAATGCTCAAGACCAAGACCGTCAAATTAAGCTCTGCCCACTTCACAACTCTAGGGTCACGACCCTACCGGTCTTGAATGCATCCCCACGTGTCCTCCCCAGTAACCACTGAGCTGTGCAGCCGGTGTATAGACAAGGGGTGCATGTTTGAATCTGTATAGAAGAACAACAACAGCACACACATGTTTTTCTGGCCAGTGGCAGTTTAATTAATTTAAATATACATATACTTTCCCACCCTCATGTTAAATACCCCCCTCCCTCCCATATTCCTCATATTACACATCCTCTCCCACTGCGTGGGTTTCTCAGATCGCCCCCCCCACACCCTCCCAGAGAAATGACGTCTGACTGAAAAGAAACACACTCTACTCTGTGCAGCATATTGCTTATTAAGACATTTGCGAAGAAGACATAAATTAAAAAATACTACACCTTTCTGTTTTTGTCTCGTCTACTCCTAAAATCGAACTGTTCTCGACATACTGTGAGAAAAAAATAAATGAAGTAAAAGAAAAAACACACACAGTGTCCCTCAGTCTGGCTACATTAAATTAACTTGACACCCCTGCAGTTCGTGACATGGTATGGCCCGTCCGGCTTGGCTTGCTGTTCTGCGGTGTGTGGAGAGTGCTACGTGGTGGTGGTGGGGGGGGGACTTACTGTAGGAAACACCTCCTGAGGGTCAGCGCTGGAACAGAACCCGTCGCCAGCCCTGAGTCTCAGCTGACTTCCTCTCTACTCGCCAAGTAGGAGGAGTCACCTCATCCTCCTCAATGTGAAGGGTGGGGAGGGGTGTGTGTGTGTGTGTGTGTGTGTGTGTGTGTGTGTGTGTGTGTGTGTGTGTGTGTGTGTGTGTGTGTGTGTGCGCTTGGGTCGCATGCGCCAACACACAACAATAGGGACGCCATTTGATGTGGAGAAGTGGGGGAAGGGTCACGTGAAGGCAGAGTGAAGGACATTGTGATTTGGGCACTAGAGGAAATACAGTTGTTGTTGTTGTTGTTGTTAAAGTCACAAGGCATGCATGTTTACACCGATGTCTCCGTAGGCTTGACAGGTCCTTGACAGGACCACATGTAGCCACCACAGAGTCTCCTCCCCTTCCTGTGCTACACTGCACGGAGCGTGATGGCTCCGCCCCTGACAGGAAGTACCGGTACTCTCTGGATTTAAGCCGCTAGGAGGATGGGGTTGTAGTGTCGTTAGGTTAGAATCCCTCGGGGATGGAAGGATGATTCTGGCGGATGTGTGTGTGTGGAGGGATGTGTGTGTGTGCGTGAATGTGGAAAGTGTGTACTGGTCTTTTCAAGTGACTCTAGTTCTGCATCTCAAGTTGGTCAGTCAGTCGTTCAGATCAGTCAGTCAGTCAGTCAGTCAGTCAGTCAGTCAGTCAGTCAGTCAGTCAGTCATGTCTGTCTGTCTGTCTGTCTGTCTGTCTGTGCCCCACCAGAGAAGGGCTGTGTTTGATGTTGGATGGGGGAGACGGGGGAGAGGGGGGGCGTGAGAGGTCACACGCGGGGAGAATATTTGGGGTTTCTTGGCACCTCGGTGAAAGACTTGAGCTCATAAGGGATCCCTGTGTCCATCTCAATGGACTTACGGGAGAACAGCAGACGCATGTCGTTGTGCAGGTAGATCTTTCCAGATTTTGAACTCTGGAATCTAAAGAGAAGGAACAAATCAGAAGGTTTCATGACGGGCCAACGATGAGCCCTGAGATGCTAACTGAATGCTAACTGAATGTGAGCCTGTGCAGCCTTTACATGTTATGAAGTGTGTCCTTACTTATTTATGGAAGAGCGTTCAGGTAAATGATCAGCTATGTTGACATGAAACTTCCAATACGTGACATACCTGAGGTGTATCAGGTAGCAGAGAATCCTCTTCCTCTCTGGGACTCCGCCCCCTGCCGGCCCCTCCCCTTGGCCCTCAGGCCCCTCCTCCACAGGCACCAGGAAGTTGCGGTGGCGCAGGAAGGTCATGTGATTGACAGGCATGTCCTCAAAGTTGTAGGTCACCAGGAACATCTTCACCACAGTTTTGTTGGGATTAAATAAGGTCTGTGTGGACGGAGAGACAGACAGACAGACAGACAGACAGACAGATAGACAGAACAACAAATGGAGCATTCTGTTAATTCAGCAGTTCCACACGGCAACTATTGGTGAATTTGCTATCACAAAAACATGTTTCAGAGATTGCTGTAACATGAGTGGGGGAGATTCTGATTTAACTGGCTGAGAGGTCGATCACACAGAACAGACACGGACGCTGCCTTTTAAACTGGTTTCACGGTAAAATGGACTCAACAAGACGCCAAGCTCTTACGGTTACTTACCACCGCTAACGGGACAGCCCAGAGTGGTTTATTCTGGTTACCAACAATGATTAGATATGAGTTACTTTCATCTATAACATTATTGTTTTTTTTATCAACTTAAATCAGGTGATATTAAAATAGTCTCCCGTGGTGCTTTGAGCATGTTGTTTTTGCGTTGTCAAGGAAACATCTGGTGGATGGTTCTATCCGACCGTTGTTTTAATGATCATGTGTTCGATTTGAAGCACACTGATGTGGAACCGGAGGTGTCCCGTTAAACACCCTTGGAACCTTCACCTTGAAAGGTAAAAAAGAGGAGGGACTACGATCAGAGCTCCGTGGGGTAGAGAGCTAGTGTTGATGAGGACTCACCACTTGAATGGTCCCTGCTTTAGGTACGCTGTATCCTTTCTTCCCAAGGGGCTCCAGGGAGACCACACCCTGCCAGAGACACACATCACACCTCATCACACTCCCATCGGTGGATTCACGGAGTCCTACACAAGACGTATGCATAGGAACGCACGGGAAGTATCTAGTGGCTAGCGGTGTTTCGGTTGTGAAACCAATGCATGAGAACCATGAGACTCGATCAAAACTAAATGTACTCAAAACTACGTGGAGCGAGCAAAACGGACGGTCACAGATATAACAAAGACATGAAATGAAATGCTGCATTCATGAAAGAGTCGATGGCCACTACTGTAATAATGTGTGACAACCTCGGGCTGGGCGATATGGAAACATGTATTATTACGACGATCATGGGTAACTTTACTGTAACACCGATAAATATCACAATATGCATGAATAAAAAAAAACATTCAGAACAGTGTAACTCAGGGTCAGTACATTGAAGTATATGGACATTTCAAGTACGGAATCAGACTAAAACTAGTTTTCATTTCTCTCTGACATTTCAAAACCTAATATTTTGATAATTTTAAGGGCATATCTTCTCACCGTAATTAATTTAGACTATTAAACTGGGTTTCACGATTTCATGACGATACAATTCCATTCAGAGACAATAAAGGATAATATTGAATGACTGCCCCGCCCTACGACAACCCTCTGTATAAATGTACATGTAGTGCAGCGACTGACCAGGAAGGGAGAGGGGGCGCTGTGCTCAGAGATGTCGTAGTATGTGACCTGGACAGGAAGGGTGGCGTGCTGGGGGCAGTACGATCCACTGGCCCCAATCTCCGCCGTGAAGCCCTCGATCTGACCCGACGGGGAGAAGCGACCCTTCAGTATGGACTCCTGGAGTTAAGATAAGACCCTTTAGTGATCCCAGATGGGGAATGGACAGGTGTCACAGCAGAAAGTACAGGACAGTAGTGTGTAGTAGTAGTAGTATGTATTGTCACATGACGTGTGATCACATGATGAAGTCAAATCAAATCTCCACCTTTGTGGACAATAAAGTCTATTCTATTCTGAAAGAGATATACAAAATTAAAACACAGAAAATACGTATACAAAATAAGAGCAGATTATTATTATTTTTAATAATAATAATCAGGCCCTTTCCACAGTGAGGATGAGGTTTGGCGTGCTAGGGGTACCTCAAAGTTTCCCAGCAGAGCTCGGCTGACGGAGGAGGAGTGCCGTGCTGAGCGGCCGCTGTCCGCACGCCTCCCGCTACGCAGCTGGCGACTGCAACATGTCCCGACAAAACGTTTAAAATAGACACACACAAACTGAAGATACACACAAGAAGATACACACTGTACCGTGTGAAGAGCCGGACTCACCTTTTCAACCGCAGTCCACTCTTCAGTCGCCGCCCGGATCTCGTGCAGTCTGTTGCATTCTGAAGATTAAAATTAAACGGATTAAAAAACGTTTTCTTAACATCGTTTTAATCCCAAAGCTGAACCGTAACATCACCTTAGTAACCTGTAACCTTATTAACCTGTGCATAATAACCATTAAACTGGTCACTGTGGTCAGTGACAGGATGTGTGTGTGTGTGTGTGTGTGTGTGTGTGTGTGTGTGTGTTTTTACTTACACAGCACTGAGTGCTGGACATTGCCTCATGTAAACAAGCATTCCCCATGTTTAAGCTGTCAAGGACTAGCCACTTGTTAGCTAACCCTTTGCTAGCTGGCGTTTCCCAAGCGGCTTGTCCTAAGCTAGCAGCTAGCCCGACGCTAGTCGCAGGTCCCGAGCTAGTGACTACTACCCCTACTCCAGTGGCTAGACCTACACTAGCGGGAAGCCCTTCGCTTACAGAAAGACGATCCCCGTCAGCTAGCCCAGCGCTGCTAGCTAACCCAGCGCTGCTAGCTAGCCCAGCACTGCTAGCTAACCCGTGGCTCTGGACAGAGCGCGGAGCCCTATGTCAGCTCGGGCTAGCCTCGTCGTCCCCACACTCGCTCACAAACACAGAGGACATTTTGAAATGTTTCCAATACCTCCCTAAGCTCTCTCGGTTTCTTCATAGACGATATGAATCTATGCCACCTTGTCCTTCTCTCTCTCTCTTTACCCGTCGTCTCTCTCTACCCTTCGCTCCCTCACCCCCGTCTCCCTCCTGGTGAACACCCCGGACCCCTGTGGTCACCCTGATCACATGGCGGTGTGTCACCTATGGAACGTAGCCCCTTTGTCACCAATAGTGCCCCCACCACAACCCATTCACTTCTCTTGTAGCCTCTCAGATACGGTCCATCCACTTCCAGACCTTCCACTCTCAGATACGGTCCATCCACTTCCAGAACCATTGTTAGGCAGGCAGTAGTGTGTGTGTGTGTGTGTGTGTGTGTGTGTGTGTGTGTGTGGATCAATGGGAGTGGAACAATAGCCAGGCCTCTGAATGGGTTCTATTCTGGAGCTCCTCTGCTTGTTCCAGCATGGTGTGTATAACCATGACTTCGTGTGTGTGTGTGTGTGTGTGTACCTTAGCGGAGGGCAGCAGGTGGTTCCAGTAGGGGGCAGCCTTGGCATCGGTGCTGCGGCAGGAGGCGGGGCCGAGCCCAGGGGCCAGCAGGGCCAGGCGGCTCTTCTTGGAGGTGGAGGGCCCCTCGTCCTCCGAGCAGGACTCCCCGGTGTCGCTAGGCGACAGCAGCCGTTTCTTGGCCGGGCAGTGGGCTCCTGAAGCGGTGATGCGGAGCCCGTTGGGGCTGGGGGTCAGGGGCAGGCCGGAGGAGGAGGAGGAGGCGGCCTGGGTGGCGCTGCGCTCCGGCGGGGACGACTCCAGGCCGGCCTCCCACTCCGTGGCCTCCCCGGGCTCCAGGAGCTCCGTGCGGTGGTGCGGGGGGGAGAAGGGCCCGGGGGGACCGGCGGGATCGGCCGGGCAGGGGGTCTCGTAGCGGGCCGCGTCGGAGGGCCGAGGGCTCGGCTGGCCCGGGGAGGAGCGGCCGTTGCCGCGGCTCTCTCCTCCGGGGCTGCCCCCCGGGGACCGGCTCGCCGTCCGCCCCCCGCCGAGGCTCTCGGCCCTGGGTGAGGGGCTCTGAGCCACGGGGCCCTGGTTACAAGGCAGCCCCGGAGGTTCACAGCACATGGGGGGAGATTTGGGCGAGAGGGGTGCGAACACATCCGGGAGGGGCCTGCTGTGGTTGTGCTGAGCGGGCCGGCGGGAGGGGGTGTGGCCGGGGGAGAGCGGGGGGGACCGGGGCGACAGCCCCCCCTCAGAGTCTCTCGGCTCCATCGGTGTGCAAGAATACACGGGCCCCCCGGGGCCCATGCCTACAATCACCCCTGGGCCCGGGGTCGGCCCGCACAACACCGCTCCTTCTTCCAGGTCCTCCTCACAGGAGGAGGAGTCTTGGAGGTGGGGCCGCTTGGGGGCCAGCTGGGGCTCCTCCAGGCTCCTCTTCAGCCCCGGGCGCGGCGGCGTGGGCTTCTGGGGATCCTCGCCAGGGGGTTCTGCCGAGGCGGAGAAACCCCCCAGGTGGGAGAAGATGGACAGCTGGTAGACCTTCTGGAGACGCAGCTCCTCCTGTCCAAAGGCCCTGGGCCCCGTGGTGCCCGGTCTCACGCCCGGGTCCAGGCCCTGAGCCGGGGCGGTGGACGGCGGCGGCAGATCCCCTTCCTGGGCGGGAAGCTGCAGTGGAGCCTCCTTAGGGGCCAATTCCACGTGGATGTGCCGCATGCTTTCTGTCTGCAAGAGTAACGAACTCTTGGCTGAGGTGGTCAAGGAGCTCCAGTGGAGTCACTGTTAGGAGAGGGAGAGGAGTTCCTGTAGTCCCTGCTGTGATGTCACTGTTGTGAAGCCACCATACAGTGTGTAAACAGGAAGCTGAGCCTCGCAGCTCCAACTGGAAACAAACGTGACAGGAAACGAAAACAATTTTGAGAAGAGCAGACATGGCATATTTTTACGTCACTGTTGAAAACTGAATGAGTGAAGGGATCTCTGAGGGATAAGTAACTAAAGGACAGATGAATATTTTACACATTAACTTATCCAATGGTCCAATGATGATGAGTCATAACTGTAGAACTGTTCTGCAGCTCGCCAGCAGGGGGCGCCTGCTGAGTGCCCCCTGCTGGCTATCAACAGGTATAAGACCTATACCTTTGATATTTCTCACCTCTGCGTCCTGATCCAATGCTGCCCGCCCGCCCTCTCCACATCTGCCACAACATCTGGAAGCCGTGACCAGCAGGATTTACCACACCCATCTGCATGTCTCCATGGCAACTGCGGTGGGATGCCAAGTGGACGGGATTCCTGGCGGAGGTAGCGGCACCAGTGAAAACACAAGATATGACCTGGGTAGAGAAGAGATGGAGATGGCTACCAGACGGTGGTACAAGGCCTACTACACCACCTCTACCAGACTGTGGTACAAGGCCTACTACACCACCTCTACCTACTACACCACCTCTACCAGACTGTGGTACAAGGCCTACTACACCACCTCTACCAGACTGGTACAAGGCCTACTACACCACCTCTACCAGACTGGTAGAGGTGGTGTAGTAGGTAGGGGTGGTGTAGTAGGCCTTGTACCAGTCTGGTAGAGGTGTACACTAGCTCTGCACTCTCCTGGGATCAGGGAATACGGGCTGCGTTCCAAAACTATTTACTACACCCTCCTCTCTATTACTCTTTCACTATATACCAATGCATCCTCACCCCTACTTCAAACCAAGAGTGTAGCATAAGCGCTATGTTGTTTATCATTTAGACACCAGTATTAATGTGTGATGGATGAAAAACTTTACGAGCTAAAGGTATTTAGCGATTTCCTTTTTAGTTTTTTTGGAGGTTTACATTTTATCTTAAACCAGATTAAAATATTTGTACCTTAACACAGAGTCAAATGAGTGGGAGGTTCTTGTGAGGAAATTCATCTAAACAGGAACAGGAAGTGGCTCTACTTAGGCTCCCTCTGGTATTGGCCGACGGCCGGGCATGCCCTCCGGTGTGAGCTGGGCGTGAGGGTTGACATGGCAGTGACATTATGACCGGAACATTCCACTCAGAATCCCTGAAACGACACGAAGACACGGAAACAGGTTAGTCACCTGGCTGGAATCAAGAGACAAACTGAGTTTTTTTTTTAACAGAACTTTATTGCAACATTTTTACAATTATCTTATTCTTTCAGCTAATTAAGCTTTTACAAAATACGAATATTATCCTATTGCATGTAGAAAATTGATCTCACCATCAACTAAGGATAACAAACCGCTGTCAACCTCCCAAATGTTTTTAAAAGAGTCCAGATCTGTCATGTTTTCATAATACTTCAATTCAAGTGTTTTTTTTCATATGACGGCCTTTAACAATCTCTTCCCTCTCAAAATAATTTGGTAAAAACGCAGACGTTGACCAAATCCTGTCGGAAGTGCGGCAAACACAATAAATATCAACAAAAGCTTTAAGTGCACTTCTTTTACGTCCAGTTCGTTTAACACTGTCGCAGTAGCGGATTCAACATCACATCAGCGGCAGCCATCTTGGTTGTTTACAAAGATTCCTCGACGGCGCTCCTCTGTACAGTATCAAACCCGCCCCATATTAGATAACCGGTTGTGATTGGCCCGACCCGGGCCCGGTCGGCTGGAAATCTGTTTGACCGGGAGGGGGGCCAGACGCATTCGCCAGAGCAGATAAAACATGAGCTCACAGATTCGTCTGGTTCCCAGGCTAGCTAAGAACACCTCTCTCTGCCATGCTACCGTGCGTTTCTTGGGTAAAAGCAACATCAATGTTCTTTGATTTCAGGACTTTCAGGCATATTTCTTTTTTTCACGGCTCTGGCTCCGTTGAGATTTAAGGATGCAATCCTAAAACCACTCATGGTTAAGAGAAGTGTGGAAAACAAGAGGAACCGTATCAATAATATACACAGATTATTATTTACTGTTTGGCATTTCATTTTCCTCATTTGTTGGCAGCCTTTACACCAGTTTCCTTAGCCTGTATACCTCGGTCTCTACGACACGGTCAACACCATCGCTCTCGTTCAGTTCCTAGCAGTCTCAATAAACAACAAACGATACTCCCTCCCTCTGACTCCCTGACTCCCTCCCTCTGACTCCCTCCATCTGACTCCCTCCATCTGACGTTGACCCTGTTGTCAGTTAGCTTTTCCTTTCTTCTCTTCGTTGGTGGAACTTTAAAAAGCGTCCAATCCTGCTGTACCATGATACGATCCATCCTCCTGTACCATGATACGATCCGCATAACCTGAACCCCCGTCACGTCCATAAGACTGTTCCTGCAGTGATGTGAGTCTTGAGTTTGCTCGTCTACAGTTGAGGGACTCGGGATCGGCACTAGATAGTATTCAGATAGGTGTGTTGCTGTCTCTGCCACCTCAGCTTGCTGCTCTGTTTCCAGATTCTCAAGGACTACCGCTACCCCCCACGCTACCCCCCCCCCGTCA
>OOFB01024723.1:0-27500 GCA_900323305.1 Trachyrincus murrayi
CGTCAGTTTGGCATTTCAGACTGCTCTGTTCACTTCTCTGTGTGTGTGTGTGTGTGTGTGTGTGTGTGTGTGTAAGAGTTGAGGAATTCATTGTTGAAGTAATTGTTAATAATTATACCTTTTAACAATAGTCCATAAACTCACAAGTACAAATAAACAAACACACACACACACACACACACACACACACGGTAGAAAGCATGTCTACAGACGGCATGTCGCCGCCTGCTTTAACTCAGGTATGGAGTTAAGATGGACAGACATTTTGTCATCACAACAAAGGACATCCTATTGTCCTATCCAAAATCAAGAGAAGGAGACGCATTTGAATGTTTTTGAAGTACGTATGCACAAACCGCGAACATGAATCACACAAAGTCGTCATGCTATTACTCTTGCCCAACAAGTAGACAATTATTGGCAACCAAATATCTGTTACGCCATCAACTTGCCACTTGGATCCATCATTGATTCGAGATTTCAACCGGGAACACCCAAATACTTCCAGGCGTACGCCAGGTGGCGTCCGCCGTGGCGGAGACAGGTAGACCGGCTATCTGTCTTGTCTACCGGTCTACCTGCCTGGTCTACCTGCCTGCCCGTCTATCGGTCCCACCCGGTCTACCTGCCTGGTCTACATGTTAACCGGCCTGGTCTACCCGCCTGCCCATCTACCGGTCCCGCCCGGTCTACCTACCTTGTCTACCTGTTAACCTGCCTGGTCTACCTGTCTCTGCCCGGTTTACCAACCTTACCTACCTGCTGTATCTGTACATCTACGATACATTAAATATTTTATATATATACATCTGACGTCTCTTCTTGGTGTTCTGCGTTGGGGTTCCTAGAACGAACTATGACAATATCTTTGGGAATTGTCTAATTGCAAGTAGACAATTAGACAATTATTGGCCACCAAATATCTTTTGATGCAGTAAGATCCAGTATTATATAAATAATACACTCAATAATACGATTACAATGAGCTATTATGTTGACTTATGAAATGTTTTTAAATGCCTTGGTGGTGCTCAAGGTGTCTTTGAGCACCTTAAAACACACTATATAAAAGAAATGATTTATTTTGACCTGGTCAGGGTTAAAAATTATATCAAGCAATATTTTCACATTGCATAATATTGTGCTTTGTACCTATGGATATGAGTGGATATCAGAGACTTAAATTGGATGATGCAGGACAAGTCTTAACTTTTAATAGACAATATATATATTTTATTCAAGTTGTCTTGCTGAGATGAATCCCGATTCAACTTAATTCTACCAGAAATTGCAAAAAATAAACTTTTCAAAGTACTATTCTTTACAATGACTTTTTCCTCCAGCATTCCAGAGTAAATGATGAACTAATGATCGGGTCTGGGTGGTGGTTAACATACTGTATGTGACACAGAAACATTCTTTGGTTTTTCAGTATAGAACGGGCCCTACATGTACAAATGTACCTATATCATAAATAGACAAGACAATTAGGTTTCTGATTAGCTATTTGTCCTACGTAATCCTCTTTTATGCATCACTGCCTCTTGGTCAGTCACATCCGATGTGTCATCCTAGAATGCCTGGGAAATTGACAGTTTACCTTAAAATCTTGTAAGCAGTTTTTGGTGGGATTAAGCAAGTCTGCTCAAACCACAATCCCAGAGTCCCACACTAGTTCTACAAGCAAAACAAGAGCTCTTTTTCAGAAAAAGAGGAAGTGGTTATAGGTGGTTTTACACATGAATCACTAGGGTCGGTTGAAGAAGAAAAAAGGAAAAGACAGGAAGACTTTAAATACCCCTCACGGATGCTCTATTCCAATCACTGGTCTGGACAACACAGAGTCACCATGACAATGACTGCTCTCCTGCTCCTGGTGATGGTTGCTCACTGCATTGCTATGCCTATGCCCACCGACGAGACGGACAAGAGACTACAAGCAGAGGTAACACACAAAAATGAAGGCTTGACTGTTGAGATTTTGCTGTCAGATGAATACTGTTTTATTTTATCTTTATCATTTCATGAATGCTATTGCTAAAAACTTTAGTCTCATATGGAACAGATTTTCGGTGCTGTAGTTGAGACTAACCTATTCAATACCTACTAAGCCAAAGGCTAATCCAACCTGTTAAAGTGTTATTGGGTATTTTCCTGCTCACATTTTATACTAATTTAAGTACACATGTTGTATAGTAGTGTATATTCTATTATATTTCCATATAATGCTACCTTGTGGTTTAATAATGCCCTCACTTCTTTGAAATGTACAGAAATACCTCCGCCGTTTCTACAATTTCCCCGTTGGTCTTCTTGGAGCTAGGAAATCTTCAGATGTTATGCAGACCAAAATAAAGGAGATGCAGGCTTTCTTCAAATTAAAGGTAAACTGGACTGTGACACAATGACTCCGTTTAGCATAGTGTAACCCTTTTAATCTATAAATACTTTGAAGGTGAACACGAGCAGCATTTAGTTTGTGCTAAATTGTGTATAAGTTAGGTTTAAAAACCTCAATTTTATAAAGATGAGAAGACGACACAAAGGGGCACAAAATGTAATTTAAGTAGCAGTACATAGTCTACTGAAATATAATATTTGAAAATATTTTCCACTTGTAAAGGTGACTGGGAACCTAGATGCCGAAACCTTTGACACAATGAAGCTGCCCAGGTGTGGTGTCCCAGATGTCGGGGAATACAACCTTTTCCCCAGGAATCTCAAATGGCCAAACAACAATCTCACCTTCAGGATAGAAAACTACACCCCCGACATGAAGAAGGCGGACGTAGAAAGAGCCATCCGCAAGGCCCTCAACGTGTGGGCCTCGGTCACCCCGCTCACCTTCAAGAGGCTCCACAGCGGCATCGCCGACATCATGATCAGCTTTGCATCACTTGGTATGCACCAAAACCCACCGATAGCCTCCGTTCCCGGTGTCCGCTGCAGCTCTGAGCCTGTTTCTGCTGAAAATGATTGATCGCTAAAGATTTTATACGAGAATCAGTGATCTTAGCCTTTTATATTTGTCAGTGTGTGATAAATGTGTTGCATGTCACATAGTACTGAAAGTACAATATAATGTTTCATAGTTAATCAATATCATTTGTCTGACTGAAAGTGTTTATAGTTGTGTATATATGTGATTTTTATGGACATTATGGCAGGGAACAGGCTATTTATATTTAATTGGTGTTTCTCCTGCTCTTTATTCCCCAGAGCATGGAGATTTTAATAGTTTTGATGGGCCTAATGGCCTCCTGGCACATGCCTATCCCCCTGCCGTGGGCATCGGCGGGGACACACACTTTGACGAGGATGAAAACTGGACTAAAGACTCAGCAAGTGAGGAGACATCTGTTAATCACCAACGTTATCATACCCAGTAGCCTAGTTTTTGGCCCTCGACTGTGCCCTATTATATGAATGTCCCAGCCAAAGCAAAGTCACAAGTGCTGTATTTTGGCTAATGTACTGTTGAGCTAATGTGCCTTTTTTCCCCCTCAAAATAGACTACAATTTGTTTCTGGTCGCGGCCCACGAGTTTGGACATGCCCTTGGCTTGTCCCATTCCTCAGACCCAGGGTCGTTGATGTTCCCCACCTACACATATGCCACCGGATTCCCCCTGTCTGAGGACGATGTTGAAGGGATTCAAGAACTTTATGGTGTGTACTTTTTTGAAAAGAAGTACTCGTCATCCGTAAGGATCTTCGTCAATGTTTGTTTTTGATGAGTTTATGACAACAAGTGACATGTCATTTGTTATATCCAACCATAGGGCCGAACCCCAACAAGAAAGTGAAGCCCAAGCCTGACGCACCAAAGAAATGTGACCCCATGTTGAGCTTTGATGCCATCACAGAGTTGAGAGGGGAAACCGTCCTCTTCAAAGACAGGTAGAGAACGGAAGGAAACCACGATTGACTGTGGGACAAATTACCGTGGCAATAGAAAACGTTATGTTTATGAGCTGGAAAACTCAAACTAGTGATATAGTTCGGGTATTTTGAGGAAGAAGTACCACGATGCTGATGTTTTTTTAGGAAAAGTTGAATGAGAATTTCGTCCTTTGCTATTGACAGTTTGGGTAATACCACGAAGGGTGTTGCTATGGTAACAAATGCCTCATTTGGCAGATGGAAGAAACACCACTCGATGCTGATGTTGTTTAGGAGTATGTTGGATGAGATATTTGTCCTTTGCCATTTGCAGTTGCTTAGCATTCCAAACTGTGAAACTGTCCCAAGTATTTCTTGCACAATAGCCTATTTGTACCGTGTAATGTGTGTATAGGTCTTAAAACAAACTAGCTGCATCATTATGACTCACCTAGTTTAACCATATATAACTTAATGTTTCACATGTCAAAGTTGCAGATAAGCTGACACTACCCTGAGGCAAAACCCCTTTTTGAATACATACACATTTAAAATTCATCCAAGCCGACATGAACGATTCCTCTGGTCTCCTCATTGTGTTTCCCATCACTCAGAGTGGTCACTTGTATGGACGGTTTTGTGTTGATTCCGTGGCAGGTTCTTCTGGCGTCTTCACCCCCAGATGCCTGAGCCCGAGCAGACGCTGATCAAGTCCATGTGGCCCTCCCTGCCCAACAAGGTGGACGCGGCCTACGAGTACTCGGAGAAGGACATGGTCTTTATATTTCGTGGTGGGTCACATACGCTCTGTGGAATGTCTTTTTTTGGTGGGAAAACACAAATGTATGAGTCGTGGTTACCAAAATAATGTTGTTTAATCTCGGCTGGTTTTTTTTTTCTTCTTCTCCCTGACAGGGATCAAAATGTGGGCTCTGAACGGATACAACCTCGTGGAGGGTTACCCAAAGTATATCCACAAACTGGGTCTTCCCAAGAAAGTGAAGAAAATTGACGCTGCCGTGCACATCGCCGACACGGGCAAAACACTGCTCTTCGCCGACGAACAATACTGGAGGTTTGTTGGGGGGTGATTTCAAATTTATAGTGGTACTTGTTCACCTCAAAGTTGTTTCTAATGCATCTATTGTGTTTGTACTCGTTTCACCCCACACAGCTACGACGAAAGGTCCAACACCATGGATAGTGGCTTCCCAAGAACCATTGAGTCAGACTTCCCTGGAATAGGAGAGGAGGTGGATGCAGCAGTTTATCATCACGGTAAGGAGGCCGGATAGTCTAGTAGTGCTTCGTTATGTTTTGACTCACAGCAGAAAGGTTCTGGGTTCGATTCTCAATGTCCGGAAACCTGAACCAGAAACCTAAATCCTACCTGCTCCGTAATGACATGTATCTGATAAAGAAATGTCTGAGTAAATAGTGAAGAATTCTCTAACATTCTCCTGCGACTGATTGAGATTGAATAGCACTGTTGTATTAAATTAGCCAATTAGTTAATTATTTTGTTCTCGTTCCATGCACAGGTTACTTGTATTTCTTCCGCAATCACATGCGGTTTGAGTACAGCTACAGGTCAAGGAAGGTCATGCGTATCCTGAGGGCCAACTCTATTCTCAACTGCTGACAACGTTAAGGGAAACGCCCTCCAACCGTTCCTGAAAAAGACTCAAATATAATATAAAATGTTATAAATATAATATAAAAGTCCTCCATTGGCATGGGAGGATGTATAAATTGGGGATATTTTACCTTTGTTAAGTTTATTTCTTTGTTTTTGTTTTTTGTGCTGGACACTTGTAATGTCAATGTTTGTCAGACACAGAATTCTGGAAAATTCAACGACTGCTGAATGCTTTTTAGCTATTTATTTCATTCATATTCATCCTTCATTTTTTTCAATATGGATTATATATATATATATATATATATATATATATATATAACTACTGGGACATGTGTGCCCAGGATGATGTTTTTAGTATGGAAGTTTCCTGGGAAAAAGGGAACACAAAATAAAGTTATGAAAAAAAGTGAATGTGTGCTTTGTACAAATGACTGAAATAGGAACAAGTACTAAGTACTTTAAAAACACTTTCAGACTACAATCTTGAATCTTGTTTTCCTGAATACATGATTCTGTAATCATGAAGGTCGACAAATGATAATGTTGGAAATAATCATAACAGTTGAGTGTGTTATGCCAAGGAGTGATATGGCTGACATGCACAACTCTTTATATAGAATGTTTTTATTCTCTCAGTGACCTTCTTCATTTGAGCCTCCTTGGTTCCTGTCAGAACTGCCAATTGAGAGAAACAAAAATAGCTATTATATATCTATCATAACATGATAGCATTTAATGATTATTTTCATTCAGAGGTAATAGATAGTGCTGTTGAGTTGGTGGTGGTGGTGGTGGTGGTGTATTACTTAATGTTCCCCACTAGGTGGCACTCTCATCATTTTAGTCTTCCACGCAATCTTCTCGCCTAAGAGATTGTAATGTACTAAAACAACTGTTTTGCGAAAACAATTGTTTATTCAACCTGTGGAAAGGCGTTTAATTTTTTTTACACACACACACACACACACACACACACACACACACACACACACACACACACACACACAGACACCTTCTGGCCCATTCATTCACAAACACCATACATGTTCAGATATGTAAAATGCATTATAATGTACAGGTATATTTGGAATTAAAATGGTTTGTGTTAATATGGATTGACATTTTTATCATATAGCAGCCAACCAATGATACTGGAGATTGTGCATCATTGAGTCGTAAAGAGTGTGGGACTGTGTGTTTGTGTGTGAATATATCTGTAATCCGTGGGACAGTTAGTATTCTGATACCTTGATCATTTTGGAGGGAGGTAATTTGTGTGCAGCGAATTCACAATGTGACTTCTCTCAGACCTTTCGAATGAATTGAAATTGAATATGCTGAGAGCCACAAACACATTTCCTTTATACTGAGAGATTATAGGAGGAGAGAGAGAGAGAGAGCGAGAAAGAGAGAGAGAGAGAGAGAGAGAGAGGAGGCATTGACTGGTATAGGTATTAGCACAAGTATATATACATATACATATATGTAATGTATGTGTGTTCTAACTGTTCTAACAGAAATGATCATCCAAGCCAGCAAAGTTATGTCAAAGTTATGTAATAGGAGTTATGTCCATGGCATAAACCTCATGACAGTTTATTTGCGGTTTATGTGTTCTGACACTTGACACTGGTCTTAAGATAAAGATAAAGCAAAGCCAGTCAGAGTTTGAGTTGTGCCATTTCTGTTAAAAAGAAAAAAGGGAATCTGGAATCATGACAAAGGAAACCTTTAAGAAGGGAACAAGAGAGTCCATTGTGTTGGTGCAGTACAGTCTGAGAAGCACTCAGGGACTAACATGTCTGGGTCTTCATAGTTCCTGCACAAGGCTAAACAACCTGACTAGTACAAGAATTCCCTATACTTTTTCATATTTCATATACAATTATTAATTATTGCTATTTCTTCCACTACTACTACTGCTACCACTACTATTCATAAATTAATACTATTTTTCATGGATGGACATGGACAATAATTATTATTGATGATGATGATGATGATGATGGTGGTGATGATGATGAAAATAATAATACCTAACAATTATACGACCATCTTGTGCAGATGAGTAAAGGCTGAGGATAAGAAATGTTCCCTGAAGTAGGTCAAGAAAAGGAGGCCGTGTGTGTGGGGGGGGGGAGGGTAGATCTGTTCTCCTGATGAGAACCAGATGTTGGAGAAAGTCAGAGGAGGCCATAATCTCAGGATACAACCCTTTTCCTCCAGGAAATGGAGGGACTGGGAGAGGTTGACGCAAGACCTCTCTCTCTCGCTCTCTTTCTCTCTCTCTCTCTCTCTCTCTCTCTCCCTCACCCTCTCTCTCTGTTACAGCCCACGCCTGCATGTTTGGATGTTTGGATGACGTGATGTGAGTTGTTAGGATGAATCACTCAACCAGCTTGCCTCGTCTGGAAATCCACTTCAGCCCACTTCTTCACTGTATCAGGACAATTCTGAGCATTTACCATTTGAAAAGGATTACTTTGACCTGCTCTCAACACAAGCATGGACACATTTCACTGCAGGGTGAATCGGGTGCAGTGTCCCTGGGGCAGATCGGTGTTCTGTGTGTGTGTGTCCGTGTGTGCGTGCGTGTGTCCGTGTGTGTGCGCGTGCCTGTCCGTGTGTGTGACATGTTTGCTGTTCCAGTGAAACCTTCTGGTTACCTGTATACTTTAACCCGCTGGCTAACATGCTGCCACAGGAAGCAGAGTCCACATATGGACATGGAACATGTCCCCTCGTGTCTTGTGGTTCATCAAATCAAAATAAGAGGAAACACAAAAATCGAATATACATTTATTCATAAAAGGATAGAAATTCTATCCCTTCATCTGTTTAGTTTTAGTCATTTCTATTATATTATATCAGAGAACAGAACAGAGCAGAATAGCACAGGATAGACCAGAATACAATGGATGGGTGTCACACTCTTGTTTGTTTTATAGCTGTTGGAATGTCTAGGGTGTCCGGCTATCTGTGGTCAAACAGTGAGACTCAAAGCCCCAGGGACGTTATGACAGTGTTATAAAAGTCATCCTCACCCATGAGACCTGCTTACTCATGCAACCATTCATACACTTTTCAAACAAACGCTATGGGCATGGAAAGAGTCGATCATTCAAAGTGTATGAACACTTGGGAGAGTTGCAGTAGTCTAAAGTGTGATGTCCATTTCGACTCTTAGCAAAGGGCAAGTAAATCAAGTTAATGAATGGCTCTACTAGACCAAAAAGGTCTAGTAGAAAAAAAGACCTAAATAATAACTTCATCAACCAATCGTATTGTGTGCACCACACACGCAACCCCCCCACACGCAAACCCCCCCCCCCCCCCCCCCCCAAGCACCCCCCCCCCCCCCCATAAACTTGGTGTAGCTCAAGTGTATGGTGGCAAAACAAGCTGTATCATGTGATGTTTGTTTTACTAGCAAACAGTTCATCTGTGCCAAAGTGTATCTGAAGGCTTTACTCTCATACACTCCACAGCCACCAGCTTCAAAGACAGGAAACAGCTCGAAAGAAGGAAAGAGAAATGACCAAAACAAGTTCCATTATACGATAGAATGTAATTCTGGGTTCGACTTGGCAAAGGGAGATGAAACATACTGAGAAATATAAGGTCATTGTGGGGGTGAATTAAAAGAGAGCGCATAAGGCTTGGATTACTTGTGCTCCAGAGACTGGGCCTGGGCAGGTCAGATTACATTTGTGTGATAGCCTTTCAAGTAAGCATTGAACAGTTAATAAAGACACCCTGGTTCTGGTTGCCTGAAGTAATTATACGCACTTCAAAGTGTTCCCCTTTGCTGTTGAGTAATTACATTTCAGGGCGAGACCACTGCTGAGAAATCGAGTGATTAACTCTGCATCAGTCACATGACTAATTGCTTTTAATGAAAGATCTTATCAGCAAAAAAACTAAGAAGAAAGTTGCTTTCAAAGTCCATATATATTTATCACATTATGAACTATTTCCACCAATACCTTGTATATATATACATATTTAAAAGTGTATAGATGAAATAAAACTTGAATGAGTGTGACAGCACTGGTTACTGTTACTTTTTTTATAACATCATTAACATTATTGGTTCTATATGTAGCTTATTATATGGTCACATCTTTATATTCAATATATATATATATATATATATATTTAAAATGAGATTTTCTTTTCTTTTTATATTTATAGAGCAAACTTAAGGAAGCCCACCCTTATGCCCACTCTCCTAAAAAAGAAAAGGAAATTAGAAAACATAAATTATAATAGTAATAATAATAACAATAGGTATCCACTGATACTCTGTGAATACCTAATAATTAAATTTAAATTAAAATAATACACAAAATCAAAACAGAGTTGCAACCAGCAGCTGACAGTAAGCAAAGGAAAATGATGATATGCACACATGTATACCACTTTATTTATGTATAACGGATGACTCAAACGATGACTAATGGCCTAGGCTATCATTTATATATTAAGTATTCTATTAACCCAAATAGTCTAGAGTGAAATCCCAGTCTGGTGGGAGAGTTGGTAAACTTTCAAAGTAAGAGATTAAAGGTTGCCACTGGGAGAATAATTTTGCTGTCGAGTGAATTTTATCTTTTGAAGTTTAAGGAAGTACATGACCTCTTTGAGCCACACAGCGGTTGAGGGGGAATCAGGAGACTTCCAACCAAGCAAAATTCCACGTCTTGCCAACAGGGCGGCAAAAGCCACAGTATTTTTATCTTTAGATATGGTCTTACATCTTACTATAAATGGTCAGATAGTACGTAAAGTGCTGAAATCCTCAGACAAGAAACAACCTTACTTTAGATCATTCCAGTTATCTTAAGATCACTTCAGTATTCTTAGAAGAGCTGCGACAGCTAGAGTCTGGATATGCTTTGCGGTGCCGTTGCATGACATGGATGACATTGCAATTTCACAGTCTAGTTAAGCATTGATCCTAGCGCAATGCTAACGGAACCGTGCTAGGCTTGATGGATGGCTGGCTCTGCTGGTCACCATATGCAGCGCATCAGCAGACGGACAAGCTAGCGGAGACATCTGGAAGCGATTTACGCACCGGGGTCATCCTCTAAAAGACATGGCTCTGAGCCAAACTCACTGGGAGTATCTCTCTTTCTCGCTCTTGGTTATGTATACACACACACACACACACACAAAGACACACAGAAAAGTAGTATTTCTACACACACACACACACAAATAGAGGAAGTTAGCATCCACACACACACACACACACACACACACCACCATATATAACAACACATGAACAGAGACAACACCCTCTGACTAAATAGGCCCAAAGTACAGTTTTGGCCCCAAACAAAACTGTACCCACCCCCCACACCGAAGGTGAATTTGAGCTGTAACGTAATCCCTTACAACATGGCCGTCCCTCTGTGGGAACACTGCAGTAGTCTAGCACGTACCACCATTGCGCAATCTCTGAAAAAAACCCATTGTTTAGTCAACCCCCCCCTTTTCAGACTGCTTTTTGGCATATGGTTGTTTCAAAGGAACTCGAAATTGGCAGAAGAGACAGAGAGATAGAGAGAAGGGTTGGGTGGGGGAGAGGGAGAGAGAGGGGAGGGAGAGAGAGAGAGAGCCAGAGCGAGAGAGAGAGAGAGAAAGAAGAGAGAGCGAGAGAGGGCTACAATGTGAATGCGTCTCTGTGTCTCTGAGAGGCAACTCACAATGGGACCCTCACGCCCAGACACACACACACACACACACAGATCTTCATGGCCATTCAGACACAGCACTGTGCTCATGTTTGTGTGTTTCTCCCTTTTATTTTATACTATTTCTCTCCTTCTCAGTCAGCCACCTTGGTCTCCTTAACAACGTGGACCAGCCGAGCACAGTAACCTGCCAAACCCTTGTGTGTCTGAACACTTTTTATTTTTAAAGGCCCACTTAAAGATCCTAGGGACTGTGTGTGTGTGTGTGTGTGTGTGTGTGTGTGTGTGCATTTGCAGGAACTTTTCATACAAATGTGTGAATTGAAATTTGCTGTAGAGACACACCCTGCTATGATTCAGGAAGGCAAAGTCATCATTAAGAATGAACTATAGTCACTTTATTACTTAGAATTTGTATATAAAATAACAGTTTACACCATCTCAGAGATTAGTTCATCTCCAATTCAACTGATAGTGAAAAGTGGAAACAATCAGTAAAGATCCGAAAATACTGAAATAAATCCTTAAGGACGGCATTATGTCTGGTGAAACATGGCTTATTGCAACAGCTGTTTGTGATTGGCTCAAATTGGTGCCTGGTGATGTCACTTGATGCCACATAAACCAAGTGTCACCACCATGCCTTTGAGGCTGACCCTTTGTTTTGAGTGTTAGACTACTCATTAACAATGCTTTTTTGTAAGTATTTGCTCTTCTGAAGTCTTAAACTCCATCCATTGTGTTCCTGTAGACATACCTATATTTCCAGGGGTTCATCATTTGCCTAATCAATCACACATATTACAGGAATAACGTGTTTTTGAGGATAACATTTAGTTGTGCACACATTTGAACACACATCGCTATAAATGTATGAATTGTATAGTTGTGCTATCTCAAGGCATAACAAATCAGCCATCAGGTAACATTTTTAATGATTATGATTCTTGTATTCAACACTGTTTGTTGTTGTTTGAAGTAACTATGAGAGCTAGTTGGAGAACTGTCCATCAGAAACACTCTGTAATGCACACGGTGTATGGAGGAAACTGAGTTAACTCGCTAAGCCATAGTCTATGTTAAGTAAATGTGGATATCGATAACGATCCTTAGTGGTCAAAATCTGAACAGATATTCCCCAATGTGGCTATTAAAAGCAATGTTCTAAGTTACATTGTGATACTCTTTGGCAATGTGTGAGTTAATAAAATCCCAGATAAATTATATAGGTGCAAATTACAAAATCATAAAAAATAAAACACAATTTCAACAGTTAAATATATATATTTTTTGCAACACTGTTCAGATCAGATTTCAGGGAGGGATGGTTTTTTTTACAAAATAAATATCTATTGCATTGTATACCGATAACATTTACAGATAGTGAGGGTTTCATCAATCTTGTAAGACATTGTTCGTTGTCAAAGTGTTTGACCAGCGAATGTATAGACAATATCTAGTCTTTCTTCTCCCAGAGGGCCAGTCTCACAAAACAACACCCTCCACATTACAGCTGAGCACCTCATTGTGAGTGACCTGGCCCAGCTGCCAGTGGAACTGCCCCTGTTTCTGGGTCCTCCAGCACTGGATGCCCTGTCCCAGCGTAATGCTTTTTACACTGGGCAGATGGGTCAGCATGTTACCCGGCAACGACGTCACCCCAGAGTTTGACAGGTTCAGCTCTTGGAGGGAGTCTAGCCCGGTGAAAATTGCAAGACTCATCGTCTTGAGCTCGGGGTTACCGGACAGGTCCAGCACCTGCAGGCTCTCCAGGCCCTTGAAGCCGTGGGGCTGGATCTCCCGGAGCTCGCTCATCCCGCTGAGAGACAGGTGAACCAGGTCCTTCAGCTGCGCAAAGGCCCCCTCGCGGATAGACGCGATGGGGTTATCGTCCAAGTTCAGGTATCGCAGCGGAAGGCCCTCCAGGGCCGGGACGTCCGTCAGAAGGTTTGCTGTCAAAGATAAGCTCTGGATGAGTGGCACTCCCCCCTGGTCGCCCCTGGAAACTATGCGTATCTGGTTGTGGGACAGATCCACGATGACGGGTTCACCGTTCACTTTTGTGGCGAACACGTCCATGTCAAAGTTCTGGAAGCTGTTGTAGCTGAGGTCCACCTCGGCCAGAGGGAGCCCAGACAGGGCCCTGGAGGACAGGCTTTCCAGGGAGTTGTCGCTCAGGTCCAGGTTCTCAAGGTAACGCAGCCTGGACAAGGCATTCGGACTTACCTGGAAATCAGGGAACAATGGAGGAAGTATTACAGGAGCACGAGCAATGGGGCAAACATCGGTAATATACAGAGGAAAGATGACAAATGAAGAAAGAAAAATAAAGAGCAGAGACAGAGTAGAAGAAAATCCACAAAAACAGAGAGATGAAACCAACAAAACCACACAAGCCACAATACATTCTAGTTACGGTTTTACATTTAGGTAAAAGGGCCCTGTTTTTTAATAATTAGGGAGCCTTGCATCCAACTTCAGTCCTCAAGTCGTCGGATCTGCCCAGCAATCCAGCCATATTCGGCCCTCACCTTGGTGATGTGGTTGCTGCTGAGGTCCAGGCTGATCAGGGTGGTGTAGCCAGGCCCGGTGAGCATGGCATCGCTCAGCGGGCCCATGGCGTTGGACGACAGGTCCAGGTGCGTGGTGTCCAGGGGGATGGGGACAGGCATGGAGGCGGCGGGGCCCAGCCCCCTGCAGTCTACCCTGGTCAGGCTGAAGCTGTCGAACTGGCCAAAGCTTTCCACCTCGCAGTGGCACCCGGGGTGGCAGTTCTTGACTGCGCTGGAGTGCACAGCCAGCAGCAGTGATAAGACGTGGCACAGCAGGCGTATCATCATGCTCTGGGGTGGAAATGAAAGAATAGTTTTAGCTTTCAATGGGGCCAATACAAATGTCATTTGTGTTGTGGACGGCTTCATGTTAGAGGAATTTCCCAATTAAATGCAAAAAACATAATCATTATAATCATGCTTGTAGCAATGTTAAATATATATAGTACATAGTTATTTAACACAATATTACCAGTAGGATAATAATTGTACTGTTCATATATATGTTGAAAGGGTGTGGAAATCCCTGTGTATAATAAAGCACATTTTTTAAACCAGATCAACCTGTTCATTCCCATATCACAAATTGAAACATGTTCAAATCAGCATCAAAGTCACAGTCATTGTTCATATAAAAAGCACTCCTGCAATGTCATTAACCATGCACACAAAAAATACCTCAGACATATCGCTGCTTACGCAAGACTAGACATTGTTGCCTTGAATACTAGAGATTTTAAATGTTTTAAAATGGCGCATTCCAACTTCCACCTTCCAGCTTCGACTCTCCAGCAGTCTGTATTTCCCTCCTGCGTAGTTTCCCAATGGGTTAACCCAATGTCCCTGATCAAAGAGGTAATGTGCACGTATGCATAGATAAACATGACATGATTCGCATCATTACTTAAGACTTAAGTGAGTAGAAATATCTATTTTGCCATGTCATGTGGACACCCGGTCCTCTTGTATTCCAACAACAGAGAAAAGAAACTGCTGCTCTCACACGAATGAGTTCAGCAAAAAACCGATGCCAACGGCTTATGTATCGCACCTTTATTTAGAGAGCAACCAGCTAATGCATAATTATGCAAATAGCGGTAGAGGTCCTATCCAATGATCATTTCTTCAAGGGTTTGACCAACCACATCAAAGCATGTATAATTAGCGCTCATTATTACAGTACACACACATTCACAAAACCCAGTGTGTAACAAGTTGAAACTGTGCGGTCATGGTTAAGCATACCCAGGTATGATACAGCAAAAGAAGTGTTCAAGATCTAATCTGTGTGAACAAGCCCCTTCAAGGCCCAGGGCACATACAGTCCGTTGCTCAAACCTCCAAACTATGTATCAAAATCTAAGAGTCTCAAAACACAAAACATGTTCAACAAGGAGTAATATGTAGGAAATAACGAATACCGTGTGTGCCAAAATGTTCACAAATATTATCTTGAGGCTGTCAGGAAAGTATGAAATGAAGTTGCCAAAAAACGTTTTCATAAACAAAGACCTACCTTTCAAAAAGTTTTGGCATTGGTATTTTGCTACTTTTTAGTTAGTAGGTTTCTCATTCCATTTGACCAATGAAATTAAAAATAAACAACGTGGTTTCAGAGATAAGCGATAAAAAAAACGCTGTTTAAAAACAAGAAATGACTGCACTGACCCAAACACAGGGCAGTAGAGGATATTTATTTAAGAAGATAAGGTTATGTAGTAACAAAGTGACCATGGGGTTTAATATGGAAGATTCTTCTAAAGCTCAAAGTCTAATGAGCGGGACATTTTGTAGCGTGTTCTGTGTGCAGTGACCCTTTCCCTCCTTTGAAGTGCGTGCGATCACTGGCACGCTACCCTGCCGTAGCGCTCACAGGTAACTCTGATTAAATGCTTACTTAATAGGTGATAGGTAAGTTACACATGTGTGCACTGCTCTGCAAACAGGCACACTTATCACACTTGTCACCTATGTATTACATAACTTATTACATAAGTGTCCTGTTGTGGAGCATACAGATGAATGTGTTTTTGTCGCTAAACTGAGGATATAACAGGTTGCAGACCAAAGCTTCATTGTTTTTCAGAAGACCTTTCCCTACATTTCAGACATGCTCACAGTTATGTCTATTTTTGAGGGTGTGTGTGTGCGTGCGTGTGTGTGTGTGAGCGTGTGTGTGCGAGCCGATGCTTTCAGGTGTTTAGCGTTTGGACCAAAGTGCAATCTTCTGAAACTCCTTTTCCTTTCATGCAGATGAGGTGTCCACAGCTCTGATCAACCACCGATGTTACCTTCTCTCAGCTCCTGTAGCACACACAGGGCCCTTTGAAGTGCTATCCCCTTCATTCATGAGACGCCTGAGACACAATACAGAGGTTAACCATGGGGGGAAACAAGATGGTAAATGGTGGTAAAATCCCAAGAGCTCATTAGCTTGTTTGCCGCTGGGGTGGGGTGGGGTGGGGGGGATGGGGGGGATCAACAGCATTTGACTTTCATCTCCCCCCCCCCTGCTCTTTCCCTCTTTGCATCTATGGCTCCATCTGCTCTTTTTTTTCTTTTTTGAGATTGTGAACTTACAGCACCAGGTGTTCCTCACAGACTACATCACCAATAAATCTCAGTTAACTGCGAACTGCCGCTGGCGCCGACTTCAAATCATGGCCGGCCTTAAACGGCTGTAATTAGCCAGAGCACACAGCGATGGGAAAGGACAAACCCCCACCCTCCCCACTAAGTGAACAATTGGCAATGGCCTGTGAAACTTGCTCCCCAACACCAGCTCCTCAACACCATGTCACTTTCAGGAGTCAACCTTAAACCTGACTCCAAGAAGACTCTCAACCGGCATTATTTCATTCACCGGGGATTACACAGTGAACGTGTTAACATGGATGAATAGCCTGATAATAGTCGGAGTGTGGTAATAGTGTGGTGTGGTGATGTACTTGTTTCAGCAAGAAAACAGTTCAGATCAATGAAAGTCATTATTTCCTGTGTATTTGCTGTTCATTTAATGTTTGTGTGCTCTTTGTAATTGTGCCATACCTTTCCAGAACATGCTGACATAACGCGCCTGAAGAAGAAGAGGTCAACGTTGTTGTTGTTGCACGCACACACACACACACACACACACACACACACACACACACACACACACACACACACACACACACACACTTTTAATTTTCAGCTCTGGTACAGGTAGGGTAGGGATTATAACAGGAACCCCTGGACCCCTGCCATGTCCTAGGAAGTTGGAGGCGGGCAATTAGACACCGGGTACCTCTACAAGATCAGATTTCTTTTGCAGCCGTGGCAATCCTTGCAGAGCACACGGCAGCTCACTTTTGGGGGAAAAACGTGAAAACTTCAAAGGACTTGACCGAACTACCTTACTTGTGATGTGGCTACATTGTGGCTATTATGTATATATACCTCCGCCCCTTTTCGACCGCCAGTCACAACCCCGCTAGTCACAACGGATTCATCATTCAGAAGAGTTTACGGAGAGTTTGAGAAAAGTCCAACAAGGAGATACGTTATATATGATAATAACCCAGAGGCCTAGATCTGTGTAGTCAAGCAATCAAACACACTTATTTCTGGTCAACATCAAACAAAAAATCCAGCTAGCTTTAAACTGCCTGAAAGTGTCCAAAACTACGAGGTCGAAGATCCAGTGGCTTCAGTAAAAAAAAGGCAAACCCATGCAAGCACGTTAACTCCAGTTTTCGTATGTTTTCGAATGCTAGTAGCACTTACCCCGAAGTTAGACGAGAACCTACTGTCGGTTCGCCTGCTGCTGGACGATCATCTTGTAGTTACTTCACCAAACCGCGCAACCACCATTTTCTTGATCACACACTTTAAGCAGTCTTGTGTATCTGTAGTAGGTCCTAGCCTATAACCGTTCCCCCCTCCCCGCTAAACTACTGCATGTCTGGAGTACAACTGCACTTTGTCGAGAGGGAAACGGATTGAGCTCCTGAGTCCTCCTCCTCCGGTCCCATCCAGCGGAGTCCTGGTTGCCGTACCGCGCAACGCGACTCGTTGCAAAGCAGCAGTCCTGCGGGTTTACTCGCTCGGTGCGCCCTCTAGCGGAGGAGACGTTAGGGAACTTCAACTGTAATAGTTGGAATACAGAATTTAACATTTACACATTTTACACCAGATGATTTTTTATCATATAAACATTGTCGTTTATATATATATATATATATATATGTGTGTGTGTGTGTGTGTGTGTGTGTGTGTGTGTGTGTGTGTGTGTGTGTGTGTGTTTTAATCTCGAACCCTGCTGTAATTGTCTATAGAACATAAGAAAATATATGATGGACAATTTCACAAACTCATCACGTGTCTACGCATTTGGTCATCTTCAAGTCTGACTTTCGAGTGAAGATAAGATAAAAACCAGCATGCTAATCAGTCACCATCACTAATGGGTTGTGCTGTGATCTTCTAGAGCCTAAAACACTCCAGCTCAGTCAAATGACAATGACTTCACTTGTAAATTAGGCTAGGCTATAGTACATATTATTTTTGTTTTTGTAACCCAAAACTAGTCAATAAATAATAAATAAATAAAATTATTGTATCGGGATAATCGTGAATTGTTGCAGTTTATGTAACCTATATAACTGCGTAGATTTTAACATGCAGCACTTGAGCATTTATTTCAGTAATAGGTAATAGGGTTAAAAAAAAGTTTGAATGAATTCCTCTCTATTATAAATCATGTACCAACGGGTAATATGAAGACTTGCCGCCAGGTGGCGGCAGAGATACGTCTCTTGCAACCATAGGCTAGGCTACTTCAGTCAACACTCAATAAATCAAAGTCAACGTAATGGTTTAGTGTTGAAGACAATCTAAGTATGCACTGGTATATACCCGACTGATAAACAGTATATCAGTGATAAAGCTTCCATTTAAAAAAGGTTTTTTTTTATTTCAAGGCATTTCTTTAAAATCCACAAAACCCTACACCCCTGCAGCATCCAGTGTGGTGCATCCATATAGTTTATAGCGCTGAGTCGTCATTTTTCTCCATTCAGGTTGGTTGGTTGGTATCAAGGTGTTACTTGTAAGAGGCTCATCGGCTTATATTGGATATGGGTCAACAAAGGTGGAAACGCTTTCCTGTCCATCCTTCCCTGTATATGCGCGCGCGCGCACGCACACACACACATACACACACGCATGCACCCACGCAAACACGCGCGCAGGCACGGACTCACAAATACACACATACATGCTAGATGGATGGATACATAGATAGATTTGCGTATTTTGTATTTGAAACCTGTTCATATGAAGATTAGAGCCCTCACATCCTCATGTGGAACTACAGATCGCTTTCACCCTCTCGTTGAGACAGTGCATGGTGAAAGTAAATGAGACACTATTGTATAAAGTAAGAAATGGATGCAGGGATGGTGGTGCACTTTTGCGACAACATGCATTAAAACTATAACGCAAAGAGTTGGTTTGAGGCCTGAGGTGGGTGTGGATGTTTTGGATGTCTGTGAGCTCACATCAATATTTCATAACCATTAAGAAAAGCCATGTTGCGTTATAGCCACCTTTTAGATATCCCATAGCCATAGACATTATAATATAGTCTATGACGTGCGCAAAAGTATGAGGACAAGCTCTATCGCTTGTATCCAATCACAAGATAAGTTCTAAACTGAAATGTCACAGACCACGGCCATTGAAGATATTTTGGACACAATGTTGATCAAACTTTGGCTTGCATACAGGCATGAATCGCATAATATTTAGTGCATTCAAATATATGCATGGATCTTTGGGCTTCCGAGTTGCATAATAATCAAACAGGTGGTAATTTGACAAATAACAGCAATGCACCAATAGAAAAAGATAGGGCTCATTGAATGCTTAGGCATGGTACAAACAGCTGCACTCGCCTCGACTGTTACTTCAAGAGAGAGAGAGGAGGTTATGTCGTCAAAAAAACGAAGTGAAAAGACTGACGCACGCAGATGAAAAGCTCGGGGGACTCCGGGAGGGAGAACCCTTCGTTATCTTTAATTACTGGCGCTCCACAAGGATTCAAACTCACTTCAACTGCGGGACCTGTACTGTTCGCATATTAGACCAATTAAGACTCGGTTCAGGTGTCCTAGTGCATTAAGGCGTCTCTATACTAAAAACATTAAATTACTGAGATCATTGTTTAAATATTTTCTGGGCTTTTGGTCATATTAGGCCTACTTGACGCATTGAGAGATTTACGCTTTGTGTTTGTGTTCGTGACTTTATATTCCCGAGATGTAGGCTAGAGATGATTACACTAAAATAAATAAGCTGTGTTGCTTCTCCGTGCGAGAGGAGAAGTAGCACGTATAGCCTATGCCACTTTCTAACGTGTGTTGCCAATCCTCTTATATTGTGCATTACTGAATATGGATTAGCACTCGCTGTAACGCATTGGTTTGCCCTCGGGTCACTTTAGAAGGACTTAAGGCTTAAATGGGCCCGGAGCCGCTCCTGGCTTCTTCTAGCAACACTAAAACGGGGCCTATATTTGTTTTTGTTTCATCTATTTAATATTTAGGCCTATATGTCTAATTGTAGGCCTTTTTTTTGTTTTGTTTTTTTAAACGTATACTTTCACATTTCAACTTAGACCAAAGCCTGTAATTAATTTATTTTTAAATTAAATTAAAGAAAACATCAGACAGAGAATGAAGGGGCTTATTGGTGATGAATCAGTTGGACAGAAACGCTGCCTCCGAGACGAGGGAAGGTGGAGGAGCCTTTGGCGCTAAACTGCGGGGCGTAAGAAGCTCTCCAGGGTGCTGAAGTCGTCTCCAAACGCAACTCTGCCTGTCACTCTCATGGACACGACAAACATGACTGTTGTTATGTCTCTGTTCAACCAACACGGAGGACGTGTACTCCACTTCTGAGTGCACCACCGGCGAAGTCTTTTGAATGGTGAAGTGGAGTGATTCGTGTGTTTTTTTAGGCCCATTGGATTTGGAGGTTGTCCGTACAAAAGGACAAATAGATTACATGGCGTCGAAGTGGTAAGTTGCGATAACCTCTCAGGCATAGGCTACATTATATAGGCTGTATAGGCCTGGGCATATTCAATTAATTAGGCCTAATTCATATATTTATATATTTGAACTTTTCATATAATGTCAATCATGTTTGTTTTTTTGCAGGTGTCATTGGTAGGGTGAATGATGCCTTAGTGAACACACAGGTTCACACACTAGGACACCTCGGAAGGACAATGCAACATATGTATTCAAGTTTTAGAGTGGGTCTATGGGAGTCAAACCATCTATGTATGCCCATCGTTAAGAGTCGACACAACCCCCTGCCGTTTTATAACTTCCTCATATGGATCCTACTCGGGGTGTTGACGTTCCCATGTTGTGTGCGCTGTCTAGTATTAAAAGTGGGGGTGCTCGGGCCCTGGAACTGCGACCCCATTTACTCCAGAGCCTTGCCGAGCATGGCCGCCAAACTGGCCGTGGGGAGGATAAACGAAGACTTTTCCTTGGACCTCGGCTTGAAAATGGACTTCATCGTCCTGCAGGAGCCGTGCGAGACGTCCAAAGCCCTCACCACCTTCGTGTACTACGAGAAGGTGGCGGATGCCTTCATAGGCCCCACGAACACGGGCTACTGCACCGCGGCGACGCTGCTGGCCACGAACTGGGATAAGGCCATTTTTTCTTACGGATGTGTCAACTACGAGCTGGACAAAGACGCCACGTATCCGACGTTCGCCAGGACGCTGCCGTCTCCGTTTCGCATTCTGTTCATGGTTTTGAAATACTTTCGATGGGCCAACATCGGCATAGTTTCGTCCAACGAGGACATATGGGTGGAGGCCGCCAGGAAGCTGGCTAACGCTCTGCGGCGTCAGGGCCTCCCCGTCGGCATCGTGACGACCATGGGAACAAACGAGACGGAGGTGGAGAGGACGCTGCAGAGGATCCAAGACACGATAGACCTCAAGGGTGAGTCCGGGGTTCAAATAAATCAATCAACTTTTTTTTTTTTTTTAATGATAACAACATCACAGGTAGGCGAAAAAAACATTGAAATAAATCCCAATATTTGCCAAATGTTTATCAAATAATAACCTTGTACTCGGTGTAGTCAATCTTTTTGTAGTCTAGGGTAACAGCACTAGCATCTTGTCTGGGCATTTTGTCTGACAGCTTATCTTCACCTGCTGGTTAGTGTGACTTACTGCGGTCACGCCATCTACACTTCTAACACATTGGATATGACAGCATCTAATTATTAAAAAGTGCCGCAGTAAAACAATTTGGAAATGATCACAGAGGTACCCGGGGACCCGTTGAACAAGAATATGGTGGAGTTTGCTGAACAGTTGATTAGACAATAAAAAAGTCAACATTTGCTCTGTGACTCAAACATTTAGCTGCATCATTTTGAATTGAATAAAAGAGAGTATACCCCATCTAGAAATGTAGGCTAATTAAGTAGCCAAAGAAGACAAAGACAAAATTATAAAACCAGAACTTTTTATGTTACATTTATCCAAAGCGACATACAAGTGAGTGACTTACATGTTATACAGCCATCTG
Organism: Trachyrincus murrayi; assembly: GCA_900323305.1. Taxonomy (NCBI): domain Eukaryota; kingdom Metazoa; phylum Chordata; class Actinopteri; order Gadiformes; family Macrouridae; genus Trachyrincus; species Trachyrincus murrayi. The sequence continues at coordinate 22,384 of OOFB01024723.1, forward strand.
TCAACAAGTCAACGGTTGGCAACTCATTGATCAGTTATATACAGTCATACGTATATAACTTATATACGGCTTATCTCTGCATGCTGTTGACCAATCAGGATTGTGTTTTCAGTCGGTTCGTGCTGTAAGTCCTATGTGTTGTTGTTGTTGTTGTTGTTGTTGTCGTTGTGTTCCAGTCATCATCATGTGCATGCACTCGGCCCTGGTCGGCGGCGAACCTCAGGCCACCTTCCTCCTGAAGGCCCAGGAGCTGGGTCTGACCAAGGGCCAGTATGTGTTTGTGCCCTACGACGCCCTGCTCTACAGCCTGCCCTACGGCAACACCTCCTACGCGACCCTGGAGAACAGCAGCCGGCTGCGCGAGGCCTACGACGCCGTGCTCACCATCACCGTGGAGTCGGAGGTCATGTCCTTCTACCAGGCCCTCAACATGGCCAAGCTGAGCGAGGAGCTGCCCCCCACGCTGGAGCCGGAGCAGGTCAGCTTGTTGTGGTTTTTGGAAATGACACAGAGCCTAGTCCTGTTAGTGTTGTTAGTATCGTCGTCTGTCCCAGTTTCCTCCGGTGGGTTTAGGGCGATCCGCTTTGATACTCGATACTATGATACTTGATAGGAGCGTTCAACATCTCCTTTAAGCACTCACTCACTGTGTGTGTGTGTGTGTGTGTGTGTGTGTGTGTAAAATATTCAATATATGGTCAAACATACCATAGCATGCTCCATCCACCTGACCTCTAAACCTCCCATGCCCCCCCCCCCTGCTTCCCTCCTCCTACCCTCCAGGTGAACCCTCTGTTCGCCACCATCTACAACAGCATCTACCTGTTGGCCAAGTCCATCAACAACGCCAGGCGAGCCGGCATGTGGTTGTCAGCGTCCAACCTGGCCTACTTCACCAGGAACTCCACCTTCAATGGCTTCAACCAGAAGATCAGAGTGGACGCCAAGGGGAAGGGCACCACCAACTACATCATCCTGGACACGGACGGCGTGGGCAGCCAGCTGTACCCCACCTACGTGGTGGATCCTGCCTCCGGGGTGGTCGGCTTCGCCGGGAGGTCCGTTAATTTCCCTGGGGGATCCCCGCCGGCCTCCGATTCTATCTGCTGGTTCGATGCGAGTGTCACCTGTACTGGAGGTAAAGGATTCCTTTAATGTCTTCTCTCTCTCTCTCTCTCTCTCTCTCTCTCTCTTGCTATCTCTCTTGCTCTCTTACTCCCTCTCAGTATCTGTCTCCGTCTAGCCCGCTAGTCTATCTTCACGTTGAGCCTGCGCTGTGTCACTTTTCTACTGCAGCTATTTACTCCGTTCAAAAATATCACAACAACTACAAAGTCTCTCAAGAATAAAACGCACCCATCCAGAGGGGAAACTTACATAGTGCCGGTTTAGGTTGTCTTTTATTTGTTTCTCAAAAACCTTTACATCATCGGCGCATGTGTCAGGTGCACCATTGGTTACATCCATTAGAAGTCACCTTGTATTTGTTGCTTTCTGCTCCTGTTCCCAGGTGTGGAGCTCATCTATGTAATGGTGATATTTATCGTCATCTCCGTCCTGGCTATAGGTGGGATTGCTCTAACTCTGTTTATAAGGTACAGCATGCAGAATACAAATAGGTTCTTCTTGGTTCTTTGACCTAGTTATTTACCTCATGTGTTGACTGTGTTTTAGTATATCGTTGTATTGATTGCCTTATCTTTCCTGATCTGTAATCTGATTGGCAGGAGGAGAATCCAGCAGATGCAGCTGTTCAAGGGGCCCAATCGGATTCTCCTCACGCTAGAGGATCTGACCTTTATTAACCCCGAGCTCAGCAAGAAGGTAAGAATGGTCATACCCTACTTCTGGTCTATTGTCAGAGAACAGTCATATAATATACAGTATGTTCATCCAGAATAGTAACCAGTGACAATAGTACAGTATATCTGTTTTCCCGTTAAAATGATGATGATGATGATGATGATGATGAAAGAGTGATGTCTGCTGAGTAGTACCATAGGGTTCGGTCATGGCGGTCGCTTGTGAGTAACCTGCTGTACGATCCGATGTGTGTACAGAAAATCACGCTGGAGGATTTGAGTGAGTCTAAGAGTGCCATAGAGGACAAGAGCGCCAGGTCGCACTCCGTCAACAGCATCCAGACCACTACTCAGGAGACCACCAATGTAGCCGTGTATGAGGTAGGCTGAGTTCAGCGAGATGGGCACCACCATTTGTTTTACATTAAAAACAATCAAGTCAAATTACATGTCATCACACAAAGGAAGAAAACAATGTCTTTCTTTAGGGCGACTGGGTGTGGCTTAAGAAATTTCAAGATGGCCACTTTAAAGAGGTGAAGCAGAGCACCACTAAGATATTCACAAAGGTGAGGCACCTCTTTCCCTGACCTTAATCGTAGCACAGCATTTGTAGTACCTTCTGTGTATCTTCATAGCAGACATACTTGTTGTACAGTATGTCCAACGTGACTTTCATTTCATATTTTAAATCTAGAATAGACTGTATGTATCCAAAATAAGTCAGAAGTGTGCATTACAGCTGCAGTAGAAGAATCCTCTTACTCAACTAATAAAATAATAGGCCATTTGGTAGCCACTGTTATCCAAAGTGTCCTAGCAGTACTCATAAAGTCCTAGCAGGAGTAGCCCCAGTTGGAATCAAACCCCTAACCCTGGCGCTGTTAGACAGGACCACATGTTCTCTGTACACAAGGTTCTCTATCCATCCATCCATCTTATGTGGTTTCCTCAGATGAAGGACCTGAGGAACGAGAATGTGAACCCTTTCCTGGGCTTCTTCTGCGATTGCTCCATGTTCGCCGTGGTAACAGAGCACTGCTCCAGGGGCAGCCTGCAGGACCTGCTGAGGAACAAGGACGTCAAGCTAGATTGGATGTTCAAATCCTCACTGCTGCTCGACCTCATTAAGGTACGCCTTTTAGATAACCTTTTACTTTTGTTCTGGTATCGGAAAGATCTGCTCAAACTCACCACAGCAACTTACTGGGACGTCGTTAAGGAGCAGTTTTAGTGGATAGTTTAGGGGTTTGCTCAAGGATGCCTGCAGGTAGACCAGTGGAAATTGGGGTTTGAACCCAGAACCTTTCAGCTGGGAGTCAAACACCTTAACAACTAGACTATCTGGCCCAGAATGTTCAAAGTGTATGTACATATACAAAAATACGAAGCAAGGCATGTACTGGCCTTAAAGGTTGTCAAAGATGAGGTTTTACCCATCTACTTCCTTTAAACCAAAAACATAAGAAAACTAGTGTTGGTCTTATCTGCCTACAGGGTATGAAATACCTGCACCACAAAGATTTCCCCCATGGCAGACTGAAGTCTCGTAACTGTGTGGTGGACGGACGCTTTGTCCTGAAGATTACAGACTATGGCTTTAATGAACTGCTGGAGTCCCAGAAGAGTCCCATAGAAGAATGGACGCCTGAAGGTAGTCTTTATAATATATATTGCTTACACAGTTTATTGTATATTCTTAATTTTGTTCTGTTTATTTATTATGGCGTTGACAAAAGATGTAATGCGTATTGCTTTACCTTTTTTTGTATTTTTTTTAATGAAGAATACAGTATTTCACAATGCTATATTTATTTGTTATACCCCAAGAGTCACTGACAAACATGGTGATATTATATTAAAGGTTGCCTTCTTGGGCATCATACAATACAATCCAGTTTATTTCAGTTTAGCCTTATTTCTATTTCTAAGGAAGTTACATTACCTAAAATATCTATTACTATTAAAGGTTTATTAGAAACAAAAATGTAAAATGACTATAAAATAATAAATCAATTATGTGGTTCACACAATTAAATGCTCAAGCCTCAAATGGATTTGAAAGCGGCTTTGATATCAGCCTACCAATCATGATGGCCGCTCTCCTCCTGCTCTCTCTCTCTCTCTCTTAGAGTTATTCTGGACAGCCCCAGAGTTCCTCCGGGACCCCGCGATCTCACGCAGAGGGACCTCCAAGGGGGACGTCTACAGCTTCGCCATCATACTCCAAGAGGTAGTGGTCCGAGGACCCCCATACTGCATGCTGGGTCTCCCCCCGGAGGGTATGTATCAGGGACTATGACGATTATGTTTATGCGATGCAGTGCTACACACTAATCTACAGACTACCATTATGTATAGTGCTACTCACGCCTCTTCCTCTTGGAATTTGACGTAGCCTATATAGATTGAATCTCTTGTTTCATTCAACACTTTCCATCGTGAGTTAACCAACGGTTAAATCAAATCTCAGTAACAGCACCGTCTCTGGTGGAACACAGGTTAATGCAACTTTTTGATTGGTGTCAGGTGATGTGATATATAATGACATCACTTGGGATTGTTTGATGCTGTCCATGAGGGTTGATTTTAGCCCTTAGTCAACCTTCAGCATGATTTCCGAGTAAACACCTGCCTAAAGGGAAACAGCATACAGGCCAAAACTCCCTTCCTCCCCTGTTCCCAATGGGTACCAGCTAACACAGAATATAGCAGATCAGCAAGGTGCTATTAGTGTACTGTAAACAACAAGCTAAACAATGGGAAAATGACAAACAACAAACAGAAGAGAGCTGAACTAAAACCTCTTTCCGCACGAAATCAAATAGCGACCAAAATAAATTGTTGTAGAACTTTTTTACTAACAAAAACAGAAGAGGAAAATCATTATGAAAATAAAAGGCTACTCAAGACTGATTAACAAATAAGTTAATAAAGTTATTAACAAAGTCTCACAAATCAGGTGATGTCCACAGTTACTGTGTACACAACACACACGACACAACAGCTCGGGCTGCACGTGTTTGGGAGCTGGGGAGGAAAACTGCTGTCTTCTAAACTTCTCCCTCTGCTACAAGAGTAACCAATCAGCAGCCAGGCCACACCTACATAATCATCCGCACCAATCAATCACAGCACACCTCCTACTGCAACTCACCAGACAAGACAAGCTCACACAAGAGGGACAGAAACACAGCACAACAAAAAGCCCTAAATACTGCATAACGCCAAACAATGAGCCCATCTTGTAATACTAATTATAATGATTGGACACACAACCGCTCCTATCTCACCCCCCCCCCCCCCCCCCCCCCC
>OOFB01024735.1:4220-17057 GCA_900323305.1 Trachyrincus murrayi
TACAAGGTAGAGGCGCGCCACACACACACACACACACACACACACACACACACACACACACACACACACACACACACACACACACACACACACACACACACACACACACACACACACACACACACACACACATAGAACATAGACAGACAGACGCAGACACTAGAAAAACTTCTGGTGCAATCTCCCCCTTCCCATCAAATCAGCTGAGTCTGTCGATTGCTTTAAAAAACAGTTAAAACCCCAGCTTTTCAGGATGGCCTTTCTTTAATTGCATGCGTCCTCTGGGTGGTGACTGGTTGCTGAATGTTTTCTGTGTTCGTATGTGCGTTGTGTCTGTATGTACTTTGTGTCTGTTTTCCCTTTTCTGTATCTTTGCTGATATAAAGCACTTTGTAAAAAAAGTGCTGTAATAAAGTTTGACTTACTTTACTTACTTACATACACATACGCACTCACACAAAATTAAAGATTTACATAAAATTTACATAAAATGCTAAAGACCCTACGCCTTATTAAGTGTCTGTGTGTGTGTGTGTGTGTGTTCACCAGCGCTGCCAGCGTAGCGGCCCAGGTGGATGCTGTAGAACTGAGCGTCGTCCCCCAGCCGGACATCATCGTATGAGGCGTAGGTGGTCTCGTCGCCATGGGAGACCAGAGCGATGTGGAGCTGGAAACGAGTTTCCTTCTGGTTCAGGATTTGATACACCTTGCTGAGGCCCAGCCAGTGCTCTCCTACACACACACACACACACACACACACACACACACACACACACACACACACACACACACACATACACACACACACACACACACACACACACACACATATACAGACACACACACACACACACACACACATACAGTCACATAGTACATTAGAGTCAGTATAGTAAGTAAGTCAGTATAGTAAGTAAGTAAGTACATTATAGTATTATAGTATGGTATTGTAAGTACATTAGAGTCAGTATAGTAAGTACATTAGAATCAGTATAGTAAGTAAGTCAGTATAGTAAGTACATTAGAGTCAGTATAGTAAGTATAGTGCTTGGGTCATCTGAGACCAGTGGCAGGTGTAGACCACCTGACCTGGAAGGTGTCCGAAGCCGTGGACGTAGTCGGCCCAGGGTCTCTTGAAGTCCATCAAGCCCTCGGTCCTCCTCTGGATCACGGTCCAGCCACCCCCCATGTAGTCCATCTCACAGAACACCTCACACACACACACAGCGGGTCGGGGGGGGGGGTTGGAGTTAAATTAACGCTGATATAATTTGGTTGTTGCCATATGAATGTCATGATATGACACAATGATACCATTTCAGACATGGCAGAGCTAGACTGGCTTACTGTTAGGGAGGGAGGGAGGAGATGGGAGGAGGGAGGGAGTGAATTGGTGTGTGAGTAGGGAGTGAGTGAGTGAATGAGTAGGGAGTGAGTGAGTGAATGAGTAGGGAGTGAGTGAGTGAATGAGTGCGAGTGAGGGAGGGAGTAAATAAGGAGTGAGGGAGGGAGTAAATAAGGAGTGAGGGAGTGAGGGAGGGAGTAAATAAGGAGTGAGAGAGGGAATTGCATGACCTACAGACCAACCCGACCAGCTTAGCAACAGAGCTCAATGTGTGTGTGAGTGATAAAGATGGTCTTGTAAGTACTGTTATATGGTTTGTTTACCTCGAAGGAGGAGTCTGTGTTCTCGGGGTGGGCGATGTATATCCCACTGGGGATCTTTGGGACCACTGACACCAGACTGTCCTTGATGTCACTGCAGTCCCGTCCTGCTCATACACACACACACCACATGCACCCCCCCCCCCCTGAGGTCAATGAGGTGCATGTGGCGGTAATCTCGGTTCTAAAGTGTACACCCAGCTAGCGTTTGGAGCCAAGATGGCTGCTATAGGTGAATAAGGCTTATACATCCATCCATTCATTTATTTATACATTTGTCACCAGATCACCACCTCACATATTCTAATTGGCTAATTGATGTTGACTGTTCAGTGGTTAGTGTGTATTGTGTATGTAGTATGTAGTGAAGAAAAGTTTGACTTCCTCTTGTTTGGTTATAGATTTAGGGTGCAACTATTACTTTTGGTGGGTGTGTGCGCGTGTGTACGTACGTGTGTGTGTGTGTGTGTGTGTGTGTGTGGGGTTATTACCATGGGACTGTACGGGTTTGACAGAGTACATCTCTGTGTTGCTTCTCTGGACCTCTGAGCTGAGGGTCTGCATTTTGGTTATGAGCTCTGTCACCTGAAAACAGGAGGCTACATGCATACAGTCAGCCAATAAGACACCAGATGTGAAACCACATGCATACAGTTGGCCAATAAGACACCAGATGTGAAACCACATGCATACAGTCAGTCAATACACTTGAGCTATCTGTCCTGTCAGCCAATGCTAAACTAGAGGAGATACGATATGCATACAGCCAGCCAATCAGAGAGTGAGTGGGCGGGGCTTGTACCTGGGTGGTGAGGAAGTCCAGGGCTCTCTGTTGTTCGTCCATCACATCTCTAATCATCTTCCTGGTGCTGCGGCCGTAAGCCAGCAAAGACTGCTGTATCTGGCCTGACGCACGCACGCATACACACACGCACATACACCCCACACACACACACACACACACACACACAGATAAACATTATGCACACACACACACAAAATAGTGTGTGGATGATGATGATGGTGGTGGTGGTGAAGATGAAGATGATGATTGATGAAGGTTACCAGGACTCACCACACAGGGAATGTTTGTCATCACGCAGTAGCTTGGCGGTGACATCACATGGAATGGAACATACATCCTGACCCTTGACCCCTACGAGGGACTTTGGTGTTTCGGGAGCAGCAGCTTCCAGCAAGTCCTCTCCGAGGACATCTGATTGGTTGCTCGTCCCGTTTCCTGAACCCTTCAGAGTACAAGAAAGACATATATATATATGGAACCCGTTCAGAGTTCTCTGGTTGAGTTTGATTCCTATAGCTGTCCTACCACTTCTATCTCACTGTTTAGTTATTTAGCTGCAGACATTTTCATCCAAAGTGAGATACAGTGCTTTTTTATTTATTTAATTTTTTCAAGTCGTTAAGGAGCAAGTAGGTAGATCGGTTAAATTAGTAAATAATGTAATCAATGAAGTATTTGAAACAGTGATGCTCATTAATACATTTAACTGGCCATATATATTTTTCTGTGATCCGGGAAAAAGGTTTCATGCAAAACTGTACAAAGAAAAAAAGAGTTTAGACATGTAGAGCAAGCTAAGAAAAATCAATGTTTACATCCTGACAAGACTAGACAACATGCACAACAATACAATTTTAAGAGAAACAGAAACAACAGTGCACTGATGACAGCTAGCCTAGTACCGGCACACAATCCTCACAACTTCCAAGGTGAATTGGTTAAAAACGTGACGACTGACGAAAAACTAACAACCCCCCATAAAAGTGTGAGCTGTACGTACGGTGTAGACGTTGGCGGCGTAGGGCAGGTAGAGCAGCTGAAGCAGAAAGGCAGCTGTCCACATCAAGTCCATTCTGTCCTATAACGCTGTGTTGTTTATTGCCTGGCTCTCTCTCCCTCTCTCTCTCTCTCTCTCTGGCGATGACACAGCTCGGACCTCCTTCCCATAGCAGACTGCGTCCATGGAAACAGCTTACACCACTCTTTTTTTTTTTACAACAAATGTGTAAAGAAAAGTGCTTGCCTCTTCATTTTCCGTTCCAATACCCAATTATCACTTTTTTCTCCACACGTTTTTTTTTCCCTCCTGTAAAAAAAAAGCCTTTGATTTGCTTTCTTCTCTCAATCTGGATTGCATGATTCCATCATGTGCGTGACTTACTTTGCTGTGAACGCTCACGTCTATGTGCGTGACTTAGGCCTACTTTGCTGTGAACGCTCACGTCTAACTGTATATGATCTGTAGGGAATGTAGTGTGAGTTGACAGTTGAGTTTCATCAGAAACTCCGCTACATGTAATATTGAACCAATGTTATGCTAATAATTTGAGAGAGGGAGATCCATCTGTAGGTGTTTGTGTCTGTAAGTCTCACTATCTGTCCGTATGTCTATCTCTCAGTCTGTGAGTCTTTGCATGTCTGTGAGTCTCCCTGTCTGTCAGTCTGTAAGTCTCTGATGAAGCAGAGTTTGTCTTGGGTTTTTTTTTTGCATCCTGCCTTCAGCACGAGAACCAGCTGTGGAGAGGAAATGGGACACCTCATACTTCTGTGCAAGTCTTTCTTTCTCTCCCTCTCTCTCTGTCTTTCTCTCTCTCTCTCTCTCTCTGTTTCTTTCTCTCACTCTTCACTCTCTTACTTTTCCTCTCACTTTCTCTCTCGCTCAATCTCTCTTGTGCACTCTCTCTCTCTCATTTTCTCTTGCTCTCTGCCTCACTTTCCCTCCCTCCCTTCCTAGCTCTCTCTCCCTTGTCACTCCCTTGCTCGCTCTCTCCGTCTGTTCTGACGGTTGACTCTCTCCTCCTTGTAAAGCATGGCTGTGTAAACCTGTCCAGACGATTCCCCCCCCCCCATTCTCTCACTCTCTTTCTTTCTCTGTCGGACATCTTCTTTTCCAAGGTCAAACCAGCAACTTCAGCTCATTGGGTAGTTGGGTATTAAAATACGTCCAAGTGCAGGGGGGGGGGGGGGGGGCGGGGGGGGTGACGGTGGCAGTGAATGTGAGTTGTCACACATGACGTATGTTTTCCAGGGGGCACAAGGAGCCTGGCAGCTGGCTCCTCATCGTAGAGTGTGCCCAGCAGCAGCAAGCCCAGCGCCAGCCCAGCAGACCCATGGGGGTTTACGGCCACGGTCAGCCAGAGGAATGCAGGAGGGCCTGGTGCTGTAGGGGCCCGGCATCTGCAACGTATTACACGCTCCTGGAACACGGCTGCTCAGCGTCATAATGACCGCCCTACAGTCAACATCATACTATCAATGTTATTTCTTTATTACATGATGTTATATGATAGGAAAGCAGTGTGTGTGTGTGTGTGTGTGTGTGTGTGTGTGTGTGTGCGCGCACAACTGAAATCTGGAGCAGGGTCTTGCTTGGTTAATTGGGGTTCAGCAGTAATTTCTAAAACATAAGAACATTTAAGAGCGCTTTTGCACCATCTATCGGTATATTAATGGTACTACACACAAATGATAATCATTAGTGGGCGTTTTATAGTTTTTGGTAATGTTACATTTGGCAGACGCTTTTACCCAAATTGACTTGTGAGCAAGTGAGGCTAAGAACAGTCAAAGCATACAATCAATGTTGGAGTAACTACAAAAATCTAAAGTGCAGGACCAGCAAGTTTCTCAAAACAACTGGACAGAGCACAGCCTATAAGAAACATTTGAGGTTATAGGTTTGAAGAACAGTCAAGCGCAGAACGGTTAATTCGTCGACACAAAGCGACGTTCTCAGGTCAACACACACATATATATATATACTGTATATATAGTGTCCAGTGGATGGACAGATCTGGGGGGCTGGTTGTGCGGCCCAGACACACTTCTTTAACCATATGCATGTCTTCCACTAGAGGGCACATATATGGTAGGATCCGCATAAACAAACCGCGGCCAACCGGAGCAGGCCTCACCAGGAACGGATGTTTTCTCAGGGTAGCTCACTCATACCCCCCCTCCCTCCCTCCCGTCTCCCCTCTCTCTCCCCCAACCAGACCGTCCTTCCCATCAACATAGCCCAAGTTTTTCCCGACCCCCAATCCCACGCACTCTGTAATTTGATAGTTCGTGCATTTGTATTATTATTAGGCTATTATTAAAGTCTTATTTCATTTTCTTCAAGACATTTTGAAAATGAAGGGGAAAAAAAACCATATCTACTTATCTAAATAAGTAGATATGGCGAGTGACAGCCAACATTTTGATTAATACAGTGCTTTGTGGGTGAGGGTCCATGTTGTCTATTTATCAAATGGTACAAATTGTTAATTGTTAATTCTGTGGTTAAAGGTAGGCCTACACAGTTCACGTCGTGTTGTGTAACTACGGTGGCTTTAAACACCGCAACCACGCCCCTTAGCGGTATCACATGAATCTGGACCTAAAGTTGAAGTGGGAAAAAAGTTTTAACTTTTGGCCGAAAACGACTTATTACTTATTTTTTCGTTTTTGTGAATGCATTCTGCTTCTTCGACGTCGGCATGGCGACTACCTACTGCGTGTAATCTGTCTATCCGACCGTGATTTGACCACCAAGTCTCCTACTTCACGCAGGAGAGAACCGGACTGAAGGTATGTGGGAGGCTTGGTTAGGCTCTTGCTTCACGCGTCTGTTTTTGCGGTTAATAAAATCCCAACAGTATTTCATACGACGTGTGTTGCCTTATGCGTTTGTTTTGATTATTGACGTTTAAGAAGTAGGCAAACACGTTGAATAAAGTTGAATAGCACAATTTTTAAGTGTAGGAACAACGTTTCAAAGCATGATCAAATGTCGTGCACAACCCTAGTGAATACAGAGCGAGGCCGTCTGTTTACTAATCGAGTGTGCGTCTTAGCGCGCAGTTAATTTTTGTGCGGATTTGTTTTGACACAACATTTGAAGATTATGGACGCGCATCATGGCGCGCCTCCGACGGGGCAGCAGATCGTGCACGTCCGCGGGGACTCGCAGACGGATCTCGAGGCCCTCTTCAATGCCGTGATGAACCCCAACAAGACCACCAGACCGCCGTCCTCACTGCCCATGCGCATGAGAAAACTTCCAGACTCGTTCTTTCGGCAGCCGGATCCCCGCGGACACTCCAGACAGGTAGGAGGAACACATTATACCATCAGATGCTAGATACATTACCATGGAAACACAAATAGAGCATCAGACGCTAGATACATTACCATGGAAACATCTAACGAACCTCAATAAACTGAACAATAAGGTTTCTCCACCATTTCAGCAAAACATAAATTGTTCTGTTCCATCTATACCGGGGTTTCTTAAACTATGGGTCCAGTTGGAGATGGGTCACAGCCTCAGAATGCACAGAGCCCCTGTAAAGAAAGGATCACCAATTCCGGTGTTATCAGATTTTTCTGAGTGTGCGGTTGGGTGGAGTCACGCGGACACACTGAAATTGTCTTTTGGGTCCCGAGATGAATATGAGTAATATGGCTTAGGCAATGACAGCCTTCCTTTGTGGCCACTCTGTTTCTATAGCAACACTTTGACGGCTTCATGTAATGACAGTTTGTGAACTCTTGTTCTTGTTATTCAGGCCAGTTCAGACGGAGGAGTATGCGGTTCCCTGACCCCCCATCACGTCCGTGCCCACTCCTCGCCCGCCTCTCTCCCCGTCAACTCCCTCTCCACCCAGGCAGCGGGAGTCGCCCCCGCCCCCGCCATCCCAGACGACATGCCCCTCCCCCCCGGTTGGGAGATGGCCAAGACGCCCACGGGCCAGCGATACTTTCTCAAGTAAGGTCAAAGTTCAACAAATATAGCAGCAAGCTATGTGGCAGCGTTTAACAACCCGCGGTCAAAAAGAGACACACACTCACACACACACACACACACACACACATACACACATACATACATACATACATACACACACACACACAGAGAGGCATGCTCGGAGGCTTCCTATTGGCTGACCTGTGTCTGTGTGTCATGTTTTGTCCTGTGATGCGTCATCAGAGCCAGGAAGTGATGTGACGCGTCCAGCGATGTCCAGATAATCCAGATGTGTGACATGGAATGTTTTGTACTTAATAATTCACTTAATAAATCACTTTAGCAAACATGAATAAAAACAGCATATTTTTTCGTAAAGGTGGGTTGACCTACGCAAGGATAGTCAGGTTGTGGTGGTTAGTGGTTAGTGTGTTCCGATCCCAAGGTGCCCTAACCCCTACCTGCTCATTAATGACCCGTATATGTAATTTAAAAAATACTGTACGTTGCTTTGGATAAAAGCGTCTGCTTTAGTGGCTAAAATAGTTAATAGAAATTGTAACAAAGGAATCCAGGCAGTGCTTATGAATACTGCTAGGTGTGTTAAACTATACAAAAACTAGTCTGGTTAAAGGCTGTCAACGTGGAGTCTTTATGGTGGATCCAAAGTACAAAAACCCACCAAACGTTTTGACGTGAGGTCAGATAGACGTCATGAAATGTCAGCCCATTTTCAATCAACTCCAATTGGACCGTATGTTAAATAAATATAACTAGAGTACGTGAATAACATTACGTTATTTATATATATTATACCTAGAAAAGCCCAACAAACATTTCTAACAAACTGGTGGCAGCACAGCTGTGTGATGGACATCACGTCAGGACTCTTTTTGCCCCACCCCAATTTAACAACAGCCTTTAATAATTATAACAAAGGTTAATTATTATGACAAGATTAAGACGGGCAACGCATGAAACAAAGTGAAGGAAGGCTCTAGACGTCTTAAGAGCAGGAACAAAATGCCAGATGCGAGTCATGCAATAGTAATCAGGAAGGAAATCTACATTCATTCATTCAACGCATGGTGCTGCACCTGTTTCAATCAGACCGGTTAACAACTAGCCACACATGTGTGCATGCGTGCGTGCTTGTGTGCGTGTGTGCATGTGCACTCGCGTTTACTGGTAGATGTACACATGACACACACACACACATTAGGAAAACCTGACAAGCTTTAGGGTTAGGTTACTGGTTCTTCTTCTATGGTTAGGTGCTTGTTCTTCTATGATTAGGTTACCTGTTCTTCTTCTATGGTTAGGGTGTTTGTTCTCCTTCTATGGTTAGGGTGCTTGCTCATCTTCTATGGTTAGGTTACTGGTTCTTCCTCTATGGTTAGGTGCTTGCTCTTCTATGGTTAGGTTACTGGTTCTTCCTCTATGGTTAGGGGTTAGAGTGCTTGTTCTTCTTCTATGGTTTGATTACTGGTTCTTCTTCTATGGTTAGGTGTTGTTCTTCTATGATTAAGGGTTAGCGTGCTTGTTCTTAGATGGTTAGGGTTGCTTGTTCTTCTTCTATGGTTAGGGGTTAGGGTGCTTGGTCTTCTATGGTTAGGTGTTAGGGTGCTTGTTCTTCTATGGTTAGCGTGCTTGTTCCTGGACGGTTAGGGTGCTTGTTCTTCTTCTATGGTTTGGTTACTAGTTCTTCTATGGTTAGGGTGCTTGGTCTTCTATGTTTAGGGTGCTTGGTCTTCTATGGTGAGGGTTTAGGGTGCTTGTTCTTCTATGGTTAGGGGTTTGGGTGCTTGTTCTTCTTCTATGGTTAGGGGTTTGGTTGCTTGTTCTTCTTCTATGTTTAGGGGTTAGGGTGCTTGTTCTTCTATGGTTAGGGTTTACGGTGCTTGATCTTCTATGGTTAGGGTTTAGGGTGCTTGATTTTCTATGGTTAGGGGTTAGCGTGCCTGTTTTTTCTTCTGTGTTTCATTATTTACGTATTCACCACTGTTCAGGTGTGCTTGCTGAGGGCTGGGAGCAGGCAGTCAATCCAGACGGGGAGACGTACTTTATCAACCACATCAGCAAGTCCACCTCGTGGCTTGACCCGCGTATAGGTAGCGATCAGAACCCCCGCTAAAACCCTACGCTTCAATGTGAACCCTTTTATGTTGCATTTTGTTTCACTTTTCATACATCATCAGGTGCCGTTAGTAGTTAGTGTGCACAGCAAGTTACAAATGATGGCACCGTTCACCAAAGAGATGGCCCTGAGCATCTTGTGAAGCGCTGTCTGTTTGATATTGTTGTGCCACACGTTGTTGTATTCCAGCACAGAAGGTGAGCCCTGGCCTTGCTGCCATGGCAATGCAGCAACGACAGGAAAAGGAAAGGCTCAGGTCTAAGCAGCCAGTCCACGCACAGGTGAGAGTCAGACTGAGTGGTATACACTGAGGTAGTATACACTGAGGTAGTATACATGGTTAGTAGTATACACTGTTAATAATGCCAATAATGTCTACCTCAACTGTCTACAATGTTGACATTTATTTTTTTGCATCTACATTTCTACGACTCATATTGGAAAAATATAAAATATTGTGTACTTAAGTACACTTAAGTACATATATAATTGTAGAATTATATATACAAATATAAAAATATAAATATTCATAAGATATATCTAGATATATCTTATGTATATTAATATTTTTATATTTGTATATTTATTTATTTATTTTGGTAATGTGAGGTGTTAAAGTGATTGGCCTTGTCTTAGTGGCCAGTTTCGTTGTTCAATATTTAATAGTTGTGAAGGAAGAGGTAACACATTTTAACTGTTTAACTATTAACCTTTGATAAAACGAACCACCCTTGTTTTAATCCGGACCTGTGCATCCCCACTTGCTATCGCCATCTGGTGGTGAAATGAAAAAAAACTCTTTCTACGAGAAAGTTCTAGTTTCTACTATGCACTACTAACTAATACAACTAACTATCTAACACACACACATGGCACTGTATTTCATCCTTGTTTTCATACGGATGAGTTTTCTAGTTTAAGATTTGCTTTTTTCCCCTGTAGGACCTAGGAGGAAGGAACCTCCCCTCTGCTCTCATTGGCCATGACAGAAATGCAGCCAATCAGAACCCATCTCTGGATGCAAGGATCCTTGGCCCTGCCCATGAGCCTGCGCTGAATGGGTGAGATGTCACTAGAACACTGTTTAATATTAATAATAATAAAACCTTTAATTTATATAGCTTAAGTACTCAAAGACACTTGATATAAAAAGACAAAATACAGGAGTAAAAACAAAATATCAATAAAAAACATTAAAACATTTAAAAGCATATAAATTAAGGGGCAGAAAGAGGGACAGAGAGGTGAGGAGAGTTGGATTTTAAAAGCAATTTTAAAAAGGTGTGTTTTGAGTAATGTTTTAAAATAGAGGAGAGAGATGGAGTCATGGATCTGTTTGGGGAGGGGGTTCCAGAGGGAGGGGGACTTTTATAAGTGGTTGTTGGTCATGCAGTGAAGCACACACTTCCGCTACGTTCTGAATGTATTCCTGCTCTCCACCAGCGCTCACTCCCGGGACCAGAGCACCGACAGCGGCCTCAGCGTCAGCAGCTTGCCCCGCCCCTCCGACCACATGCTGAGCTCCATGGACCACATGGACACTGGTAACAGAGGACACGCGCATGCACACAATCATACATTATGCATGCAATTAGATGCATTTAATATATATATATATTCCTGCCACTGATTTTGTCTTTGTAAAGAATGGTTTTAGGGGTAGGGATAATTAAGGGAGTTGGGCCTGTGAAGCCCTTTGAGACTGTAACTGTGATTAAGGGCTATACAATTATACTTGACTTGAATAGAATTGATTTAGATATCATTATTATTATGTTTTTTTTTTACGCGTACAAATCGCCGGTTATGTCTGGTGACCCTTAGGTGACCCCACGGAGACCTCTTCACTGACCTTGCAGGAGACAATGTCAGGGCTGCCCATGTCCGACTCGGAGGAGCTGATGCCCTGCATCCCAGAAGGTCTGAGTTCAGACCTCCTCATGGACATGGAGACCGTTCTGTCCAGCTCACACATGGACAAAGACAGCCTGCTGACTTGGCTATAGTGGCCGACAGCCAGAGCAGTCGTGAAGACGCTTTGCTGCAGGAATCTGTTTGTCCTGTCGCACACCGCCTCAGTCAACCAAGCCACGATGTTTTTTTTTATTTTGGTCCTGCGTATAAGTATTGTCTTTCTAGTAAACACGGCAGACGGAATAGTTGTGTTCAGTTCAAATGTAGATGTCCGTTGTGGTCTAAAAGCACATTGAGTAAGTCACAGTTCCGCTCGGGGCTCTGGTCTGCAGAATCCATCCGTAACATTTGTTTATGGGACATGTTTTCCCCCCAAACACAACAAGCAACAGACAGAGAGGCGGGCGGACAATGGAAGCCTGACCATGGAGATCCACGGGAACCCACGTGGCAAGGATGGAAACAGGCTGGCTCTAGTTAGTTGTGTTTAGCGGAAGTCTGACTCTGCACCACAGATGGTAGGCTCATCGCAAAGATAGACTCTAGTTGAGCAGAAACGGGAGAGAAACATTGCTTTTTGGTCGCCTTTGGAAATACTATTGCAGCAGCCTTGGGATGTATTGCAGTGAAATCTGGATTTATTGCAGTGAATTTGGGATTTATTGCAGTGAAATCGGTACAAACAACACTACAGTAGTCATGGAATATTCGCCTGTTATCTCAATTAGCATTTTCTATCATGTACTTTTACAAGGTATTCTCAATACTCTGAGAAGTCTGTGTAATGTTAAGTACACATGAGCAAATGTGTGTACAATTGCAGCCATTTTTTATGAATAATCTTTGTGTGTGTGTGTGTGTGTGTGTGTGTGTGTGTGTGTGTGTGTGTGTGTGTGTGTGTGTGTGTGTGTGTGTGTCAACAGTTTCCCCCCCCCCCACCACCACCACTTTGTCGATTTTGTCATATTAGCATTTTATAGCATCAATTTACGAGCATAGCTATTGGAATCTAGATGGTTTCTTATGTGTATCGACATCCTAACCAAATGTGAATCTAGCTAAACTAAAGAAGCTATGTTGCTAGCAAGATTCACTGAGAATATGACCCTATTTAGTCATTATGTGTAATGTTTGTATAATGGGCATTGTTCTGTTGACGGATAAATGGAGGACATTGTATTTGGAGGGAGCTTGAAATAGCAAATGCTGTTAGGCCATTGTTTTTGTATCATTTTCAATGCATGGGTCACATATATCCTATATTTACTCATGTAACCATTTTAACGCTTTAGTTTAATAATTAAATATTATTTTGCAATATTGTATGCTCAATTTGCTCATGTAGTTGTGTGTGATATATATATA
>OOFB01024742.1:13877-24292 GCA_900323305.1 Trachyrincus murrayi
AGAGAGGAGAGAGGGGGGGGGGGGGGGGGGAAAAAAAAAAAAAAAAAAAAAAAAAAAAAAAAAAAAGGGGGGGGGGGGGGGGGGGGGGGGGGGGTGTAAGTGTCGATACCTAGGTCGATACTCTTCCTATTTATAGTCACTTCCACGTTTATTTATTTATTTTTATATGTGTTCAATACTGCAGAATGTAAAGGATCAATACACTTGTGCCCACCAGGGATCCGACCCTGTTCAGACCTAACGACTATTCAATCAAGTGCCGATTAAAAACAGTACAAAAATACTTTTATTAAAAAAACTATTATATATTATTGAACAAATATTTAATAAAGGGTTATAGTCAGCAATGAAGACTAGTCATGCTTGGTGTCTATTTAGTAACTATTTAACATTATTCAGAGTAAAAAAATGTGGATCCAACCTTGTTTTGCTTCTCTGGTTGGAAACAACAAAATAGCACCCATGGAAGCGTAACTCCTCTTGCAGATGCACCCTCAGTGGAAACTCACCATCATCGCTGTTTCTGGACAGGTTGTGGCCTCTGCTGTGGCCTGCTATTTCCTCAGGAACCTTGTCCAAGTCATTTGTCTGTGACACACAAGACACAACATGCAAACACACAATCAGAAAACACGCAGAAGGACGTACAAGCAAACATAATGATAATTCATGAAGGAAAAGTGAATAAAGAACACAAAGTAAATTCATTCAATTTAAAAAACAATCGACCCTTGGAAATGTGCTTTTTTTTACGCGAGAAACAGCAATGCTGTTGCTAAGACAGACATTTGGTAACTATTATCATAATCCCTGTTGAGATCACAGCGTCTCCCCCTGGCTCTGGTGACACACGCCCCTTTCTCTTAACAGCTGCTCTGAAGGCCCAACCACTTTCAGATGTCCTCCCCGAGACGCGGTCTCCTGTTCAACCCAAACGCTACGGACAGCATGAGCGATAAAAGCAATTTGGCACGGGGGTTAACAGCAGGCCTCTTCTTTTGTAATGCAGAGGAAAATGGGATGAGCTGGCCGGAGTGTGTTTTGGCTCCACAGTCGTTAGGTTTTAGGTCTATCCAATGAGTCGTAATCAGAGAAAAGGCGGTGTTTTCCACTGACATCACCTCTCTTCATTGTCCTGACTGCACTTTATTAGTTATGAGTTCATCCGAAAAACGGTATGAAACTAAATGTAGCCTACGTACTTGAAAATGTTTTACTCAATACAAAATACTCCTAATCATACATCACAATAATAATATTAAAATAATATAACATTAAAAATAATATGACACACGTATACCCACCAAGCACCCCATTTTTTATCAACCTAAAAAACACGAAAGACACATAGATGTGTAGATGACATGTATGATTAACAGAGACACAACACATAGAGTTTCATCAGTCAATGGCATGCAGTTGAACAGAAACCTTACCGAGTTTCTGTGTGGGGAGTCGGCACCACTGGCCCTCTTGGCCTTCTGAGCGAGGGATGTGCCCATCCTCAGGGCCTCATACACCGGGTCCACCTTGTTGCCACATGCTAGAGAGGAGAACCAGAGGGACACCCAAGAAGACAACCAAATAAATCAAGGATCCATCCACCCATGTATCCTAGCATGCTACCGCTAGCACCCTAAACACGCGTCACTGTAAACCGCTAAACCAGAAGACTCCTATAGAATCCCATTCTTATACAAACATCATTCCAATTCAACGGGTTTGACATTTTACAACTGAACCACAGGGATGAAAAGACGGAGAAGTGTGTTTTACCGATAGGCATGACTTCTTTGATGCATCCAAATTGTTCCTGGATCAGCAATGGGGAGCTGTAGTACCGTCGGAAGCCTTTCGGCTGAGCAGGGGAGTGGTGGAGGGGGAGGCAGAGGAGAGTGAGGGTTAGTGAGGGTTGAAGGATTATAAAGAAACACAATAGACAGTGAAGCACCCACCACTGAAATTCACAGCCCCAAATGATTGCTTTCCCAAATGTGCACAGCTAAAGCACCGGTTCCAGCCTTTCGATAACCACTATACTGGAACAGATTAATCTTTATTCACCATAAGATGCATGCGGATTAAAAAGTGACAACCAAAAGAAATCAAAGTTTGAGTGAAATTTTGACACGTTGAAATCTTAATCTTAATGCAATACTCTGGATCTTCTTTGTAATTTTGTCATTTCCGTTTTGTAATGTTACATAACCACACATTTCAGAAAGATATTTTTAGAGTTTATCCAGACAGACAGTGAGAGACCTATCAACTGGCTCTGTGACATTATTTGTCTTGTAATTTGAGGATTATGCCTATTGCTCTGACAGAACATCGTTTAGTAGCAACATGCTACAAGGGTCTTTTGCATTGATTAATATAGAATGAAATGTCAATGTTATAGTGTATTTCACATGTGCTATATATTGAATCTTATTAGAACAATCAGAGTACCATGAGGCAGAATAAAACATACAGAAGAATTTTGCCCATTTCTTCCAATCTCAAAAGATCAAATAAGGACTGGTTTGCCACATTTATCATTTATCAATTCATTACATTCTGGTAGTCAGCGTCTGCTGTTGGATCAATGCTTCCAGTCTTGTTCAGCCTTAAGTACACAACACGACGGTGCCTATTATCAGAGAGAATGTTGTTTCATTCAAGACAAATGAAAAAAAAAGAAGAAAATCATGTCGCATTCTCAGTTTATTTTCACACTTCTAGTTTTAGGACAAGACAACACATTTTGGCATCTGAATTCATACAATATGTTTCTATTGTTTTGTGTAAGCAGAAAACAATAGAAACATTGGGGGACCTGGCAGTTTGGTGTATGTATAACCAAGTTGCAGTTGGGGTCGATAGGCATAGCTAATCATTCCGGATTATTGTTCTGTTAAACACCATACAGGTTGAGGAGGCAAAAAAAAGCAAGCGATGATGGTATTGTCTCTGCCCTTCTTCAGGGCTCAGCTGTCACACAGTCATTAAACAAAAGGTTGACAAGAGACATGCTGTTTGGGGCTCGCCTGGTTGATGCACCCACTGATAACACCATGCGAGGGTGCTTCTTTTTTGCATTGTAAAGAGAATGCACCAATTATTATTATTATTATTATTCATGTCTTTTTAATATGTATTTATTTTCTGTTGTAATATTTTCCACTCTATTGTTGACTCGGTTATTTACAAGATGTTGTTAAGGCAAAGTTTGTCCTGGTTCTCTCCTATCCACACCTATCCAACGGTCTGTCCTTCATATTTACTCATTCATGACGAATTAGTCATTTCTGAGTCATTTCTTCCACATAGCAGTGACCACAGATGCAGGTCAGCAAGCAGCAGGTAGGGGTTAGGGGTTCTTGCGTAAGGATGGCTATGACTACATTGGGGATCAAACCTGGAACCCACTAGCCACTGAAATATCCTGCGTACTTGCTCTATAGTTCCCTAATGCAGCGAGGGAAGAGGTACGCAGCCTTTTAAGGTTTAGCTTAACAAAGTTTGCTGCTGCCTCCTCCAGTTCTTCAGAAAGATGACTGTGCTCTTCTGTAATGAAGACCAGCTGACATCTTCCATATCTAGCTTCTTAATTACGTGTATCTGAATTCACTGTCAGGTCGCTTATACAAGCTCCTGCCTCATACTAATAGTAAATTACTATTTAGCAGCCGCTGCCAATTTTCCATAACATTAGGGATGGCCTGATTGTTAGGGTTAGATAATGAATGACTTTTGGTTGGACTGGAACTTTGTGACATTTCAATTTTAATGTAACATGCCTTGCTCTGCTGTGCCATCTAGATGTGACATTTTAATATCACTGTGAATTGTTTCATCGTATCCTGCTTTGAAATGAAGTGCGTCGATGGTGGATATTTCACAGATGATCATATTATGGTGATTTATGAAATCCAAATACACAAATGCTGAACTAAAAGTTCTTTGGCCAAGAGAAACAAGCTTCAGAAGTAGTATGCAAGTTTAGAGCAAACCCTAATTTAGAGTTGTACTCCTCTGGGGACACATCCCATTTTATGCCTGACCTTTCAACCTCATTTTCCACTGTTGAGAGCTGATCCTATCTATCCAAGCAGGCAGGCTCATCTCCAAGCATGGGATTACAGGCACAAGTACGTAAAACACAGAGAGGGAGAACCCTGCACTTTGCAGTCTTAGTATCCTGTGTTTAATACCAGCAGATAACATTCAAAGCACTCTTTTCATGGAGAACAACATGAAGTAGAATTGTATCAGTGATGTACTACCAGAAGGGCCTGGGCTTCTTTGGCGCTCCACCAGGTGTTCTACCCTTTCCGGGCTAACAGGGTAATATTGACTCGCTCCAAGTCATTACAAAAGTAAGTTATTCCAGTGAGAGAGTCCATGGAAACGACTGGCATCCATAACATATCCAAAGGAAGATAAACATTGGCAGTGAGAAACGATGATCAAAGTGTGTGCGCACACGTGTGTGTGTGTGTGTGTGTGTGTGTGTGTGTGTGCGTATGTGTGTGTATGATTGCAGATGTGTGTTTGTGAATGACTTAAAAGTCCCTGCACGGTCGTGGTGCCGGACAGTTTTCTGGTTTGCGATGGGAGGCGGCAAAATGACGAGTGGTTTTTGGCACATCCATTCATGACCACTTCCTTCCCTGGAAAAACACCCACCCTCCACCCAGACGACACTTATCACAACCAAATGATTTCTTTACAATGCCAACACACTGTGTGTGTGTGTGTGTGTATTCGAGGGAGAGATGGAAATAAACAGAGAGAGAGAGAGAGAGAGAGGGAGATCGTGTTATGCCATGCCTTAATCAGCACCAGTAACCAATCTCAATAATCCTCATGTTATGACGACGCCAGACCACAATTCAGAATACATAGCACTGATTGATCATAGTTGATGAGTGTTTCAAACATGTTTCAGTTTAGCTTTTTCTATGTCTACAACCAGGATCGCATTGTTGACTGAGATACCACATTGCATACTCTTTAAGCATTTACAAAGACACATTGTTCTATTGCTTCTCTGAATAATAATAATCCCCTACAGTCAGCAACGTTGATCATTCTCTGGCCCGTGTGCAGCCGCAGTGCTTAAATTTATCCTCGTGAAAAGCCTTCTAGTCTTGCATGTTAAGCGGAGGCAGTGGTGGCAGGACAACGCATCCGGTACCCATGAGTGTGTTATCTATGAACATTTAATTTGTTACACCAGGGGGGCCAACCCTATTGATCCTGATACCACGGTTCATGCTGATGGAGGCCTCCCAGATAAAAGTTGCCATCTCCTAACACACCAGTCATGCACAGCAGTGGCGCTTTAACAATGACGAAGAGCGATGGCGAAGACGGCCACCGCAGATGCCACGCTGCAGCCAAGTCACGCATGACAATGTGTTATTTCTGAGTAGGCAGCGTATATTCTGTCAATAACGAACAGAACAACACACGGACCAACTCTTTTCAAAGGCAGGGTATAAATAAACAGCAGCAATTAAGCATACCGTTCCCACATATCCTCTACGGTTATATCTGGCAGTGTATATTCACCATCTGTCTCCTGTGTGTGCCATATGCCGCACCAACGCACCACCCTTTTGTACCAACTTGCCGTAGGTAGACGTTTGCAGTGGGTAGACGTTCACAGGAAGTCTGAATGGGCGGAGGAGGAGGAGGAGTGGGGGGATATCTTACCAGCTTGCCCTGGCAGCGTTGCTTCCCGACGCCGTGCTCACACTTGTGGTGCAGGCTCATCTTGCAGGCCTTGCAGCGCAGGCCGTGCTTGGCCGTGTTCCCCGCCAGAAATACCACATGCTTGGCCGTCGTTCCTAATGGAGACAGGCACGTAAATGTGTAAGTATCGTGCACGCCGGGAAATACAGTACACGCACGCCAGACACATTGCGAAGAAAAAAAAGAAGATATATTATGGTCCCGTCGAGGGGTTTTGATGAAGGACTGTAATGGAATGCATAAGTGAGTCACAACGTGTACCCAGTAATGACTGGGTGATGAATAATGAATAATGTTGTTTTTAGGTTTTAAAGGACACATATATTATGCTATGGTTTGACAACAAAAATGCCTAAATAGATAACAAATGGCTTTCAGAATCAGCTAACAAATGTCAAATCTAAACTAAATGAGAACTGCTGGTTTTCCAGTGTAGCAAATTATTGATTGTCCAAATCCATACATTTTTCATAACCATCACATTCACCTCAAAAGACTGTCTGTCATTCATCTTCAACATCACATGACTCCATCCATCATTCTCTCGACAATGAAGGAAACACAACTCTGCTCCGTAACTAATTCCTCCTTCACCACCACGTCAAGACGACACACAGAGAAATAAACAAAGATAAATGAGTGCGTGTGTGTGTGTGGACATGAGATAAATATACAGTTGAAGGATAGATAGCTTGACAGACAGACAGACAGAGAGACTGACTTGGGGACATAGTAACAATGATCACGGTAGAGAGGGAACTCTGTGCTGTGATTGGTTGCTGTCTGGCAGCTCACCGCCCCCGGGTTTTCATTGAATCATTTTCTTTGATTAATCAATGAGCACATGCTGTGGCCCAGACTCTCTCTTTGTGCGTGTGAAAATGTGGTCATGTGATCAACTCATCTCGTTGGGACGATAGGGCCAGTTGTCTCGAGTCCTATTGCTGTTGCGGGTTCAAAATTATTACAATTTGTATTATTGTAGTCCAACTGCCAGCACATTACACTAGGGTCAAATTAAATGTGGAGTACTATGAGAGAAGATTAGAAATGGGAAAACAGCATGTAGGTCCAGATGGTCTGCATGCAACATCAGAGTAGTGATCCAATATAACATTCCAGGGTATTCCTCTGGAGCTCCTGTGAAGCCCCGCAACACAAGAGCAAACACGAAGCCCTGCACCTGTACACACAAAACACATACAACTCTGTGTGTAGTTTACAGAGAGGGAAAAATTAAAATCACTGTTTGCTCGTGCTCCACGTGCTGGACATGTGAGCTATCCTATGTCAAGAACTTCAGTTTGTAAGGAACTGGAAACTGAATAATAGGTGGGGGAAACTAGGTCTGGACTTGGTCCATGTGAGGTCTCGTATTGCCTGGGCCAGGAGCCCCGTGGTCAAGAAGAAGCTCGTTAGTTAGTGTAGAAGAGATGGTGTTACCGAGCTGGACGGAATCACGACAGGATTCATTACGACACGTGAGTCAAAGCCCGTGTACCGTCGGCTTGTTGACCGCAACCACAACCACCAATTGTGCGCTGCTGTATTGAGCAACCAGATCAAAAAGTCTTCCTGTACGGATAGGAAAGCTGGAGCCGGAGTTTGAGTATGACTTGTGAGATAACATTTCTGTGAATGAATATTTACTTCTGCATTTATTTTATTATTTGTTTAAGTGCTTATTTTTTTGCATACTTGCTTAGCATCCTTATTTATTTACTTATTCATGTATGTATCTATCACTCATGTATCTATCTATTCATATATTCTAATAATAGTAGTAGTAGTAGTATATAGTAAAAACACTATAAACTATCAAAACAAATACATTAAAAACTATGGGTATAATGCTACTCTGTAGAAATACGTTAATATGAAAGTGGGAAGGTTTTTTTCTTTTAATCCCTGTCCAAATACTATCAAATGACATTCGCACCTGGGCTAGTTAAGAGCTACACAGGTATGATAAACACAGGATGCAACTGAACTTAGGGATGCTACGTTTAGACAGTAAATATAAGCGTAGACGTTTAGTCTAAATCTAGATTTTTTTTCTAGCACAGACTACATTTACAAACCTGCCGTTGCGATGCAATCCTTCTGAGAATTGTGAGAAAAATGCTGATAATTTCAACATGATTTAAATAGCACGTTTCTAAAGGAAAGTGAAGAACGTCACTCATGAAACAGCCACATACAGTAAATGCACTCCATAGAAATGATTAGTGCCATTCACCTGTGATGCTACTAAATTATATATTACCCGCGATCACCGACGACTGACTTATTTACTTCCCAGCACAAACGTGGAAAACACATTTCATCAGTTGTTTTTCAGCAGAAGGCCAGGAATAAATCACTGTGAATCACCCAGCGCTCAACGAGTCTTATTTGCGTGGTTGAAACCTGTACCTATGGCTAACCCTAGTCCAACACAACAAACTCTTGCCGGCACATCTCTTTCCAACTCTCACTCACGTTTCCACCGTTCTCTTCCTGCAACAACTCGAGCAACGCTTGGTTAGATACAATAATAAACAGACCAGATCAAGCGAAAGGTAAAGAAGTTTTATTTCTCTGTAGATCCTTTCCATAATGTTGTCAGACACTTATAATAACAATCTGAGCCTGTCCGTGGCAAAAACAAGCACTTTTATAGGACGTACATTGACAGGGCGCTATTGCCCCAAAGGGTTACATTGCAGACGTTTCGCGGCTGACGGCTGAAGCGCTCTCGCTACTCGACCAATTTCAAAATTTGTTGTCGGCATTAGTCAATTAGACCCGAAATGATGGGAAAATAGGGTCCAGGTTGAAAAATCCTGAAGTTATCCTTTAAGAACACTTATGAAGAATGTAACATTTACTTTAACAAGCCATGGCCAAGTGGCAATACACACACACATAAACACGCGCGCACACACTTCAAAGCATAAAGGATTGTGTGTTTTTTCAATATTAATTTGTATAGTAATTTCTAAGCAAGGACAACACTGAAGGGAATACAGAAGAATGTACAATACACGTGTTGGAGTATACCTGCACTAAAATAGGTTGTGCAGCCTCCAAGGTAGGAACACAATACACTATGATATTGTGTTTAACTACAAATCTGTATACTGAAATCTACTCGATGGTACCGATAACGTTGTGATAATATAATTATTGCTGCTCAAGGGACAACTAAAAAGCTAAACTTCCCATACATGTGTGCACAACGGGAGGCCATAGAGTGCCTGGCTGAAACAAAACAATGTTAACACTCAATTGGTGGAAAACAAATTCCAGTCCTGGGTTCCTATGTTTCTAAAGTGTCTACATGTAGGATTTTTACATGCATACATCGCTTTAATTTGCCAATATATGAACAGGGTGTAATCTAATTTTAAAAAATTTGACCTTCCCCTCCCCCGAACAGCCTGTGGGCTGATTTCTATTATATTTGAACCAGGCCGGTTTTGCCGGGAAAAGGGAAGAAAGTGACGGATAATGGCAAAAATGTCTGTTCTTTCATAACTTTTTAATTTGTACAACGTTTATTTATGATTATAACTAACATTAGTTTATGATTGTTATTGTCTCAACCCACGGAGCTCGCACTCCAGTGCTCTGAACAAGCTTGAGCAGGCTGCAGTTCACTTACCGGCCAAAGGAGCCAGTAATGAGAAGGAATTTCTGATTCTTACACATAGTACCTTTAAGAACAAATTGAATAATCTGTTGAACAGTGTTTTGCAACAAAATATGATTACATTTACATATTGCCCAATCTCATGTTGGTTATGCCTTTTGGATATGATCGGCACTTCCCTTGCAATATGTAAAATGTAATCAGCACAGGAACAATTCATCCCATATATCCAGTGGTTTAATTACACTGTCAGAAGATGGAATTAAATGCTTCCAGTAAATGTTACTCCCAGTCCCAAACTAACGAATGCATCATTAAGAAACGTAATGTGATTCTGGTTCCACATTATGAATGACACTTCATTTCATACAGAAGTTTCAGTGAGAAAAAAAACAAGCATTGCATTGTGGGTGTTAGATTTTTATATTACTATAATACTCCTATTGCTCTTAAGTGCCATTTTTCCATTCAGGCATTAATAAAGCACTCTTCTCTTTTCTCATCTCATCTCTGATGAATTGGCAAGGTGTGCCTCATATTTAAACAGCCATAAAATAGACCCTGATTAGAGAAATTGATCACATTTGAAACAAAGGTATTTCAACACTTTGCTTTAAACAGTGTATGGTACCCAGTTCATTGTGACAGTATTATCCAGTCCCATCTTTAATATGATGTTAGAACTCCCCTGACAATGTCTAAAGACTAGATCCAGTTTTTCACCTGTAGCCCCTGTACCCACTCCCACATAAGAAAACCACCCAGTGTCTCCTGAGCACTGTGACCCTGAATCAGACTCTGACTGCCACGTAGCCCTTTGCTCTTTCACTGCTCATTACAGCACACACACACACACACACACACACACACACACACACACACACACACACACACCCCACACACACAACACACACACACACACACACACACACACTGTACCCCATCAACACACACACACACACACACACACACACTGACCCCATCAACACACACACACACACACACACACACACACACACAAACACACACGCGCTCAATA
>OOFB01024742.1:29288-45790 GCA_900323305.1 Trachyrincus murrayi
ATCTAGGCCAAAGAAACAAAGACGACGGCGGGGACAACTTCAGCGGAAGAGGTTAAAAAATGTTTTTTTTTTGAATTACTACTACTATTATTACTGTTATTACTGTCAACGAACCTCGAAAAGTTACTTCCGTTCGTATCACGCTCCGCTAGGCTGCTCCGCGTCCACTCGCGCGCTCTGCGCTCCCTCCCAACCGCTAATGCTCAGCCTCGTGCTCCTGTCTGTGGACTTGTAGCTTACATGACGTGTGATGGGTGTCTCGTGCTGCTAGAAGAGAAAGTACGGGGAGGGGAGGGAGGGGTGGGAGGATAGGAGGGAGGGGTGGGAGGGTGGGAGGATAGGAGGGAGGGTGGGAGTGTGGGTATATGTTGTTACAGTACTGGGAAGTGTTTCTTTTTTCTTTTTAATATTATATGAATGATAGTAAAGTAAATGCCGTTTTGACATTTCTTATTAGTGTTTGTCTAATGCGTGTGTGTGTGTGTGTGTGTGTGTGTGTGTGTGTGTGTGTGTGTGCGCGTGTATAAATGATTCATCCAATGTTGTTATTACGAGGTCTCAAGTCAATAACTATCCATTATAGATTAAAGGATTTAATGAAAGCACCATTTGTGTAGGCCTAAACCTTCTGCTTGCTTTCATATAGCACGCAGAAGAAGTCCAGCAGTCCTTTTGGTCTGCCATGTATTTAAAATTAGATTCATAGCGCTCCGACAGAAGTCTGACAGCTTTTTGCAGCTCAACGAGAGATTAACAGACATTTAAGAAAATCCCAACTGGGAAATTGCAACGGTGCGATAGTCACCGTGGTGATAGATTCACCGGGCTCCCCGCCCGCGTCCCCTGTGATGAGAAGTCCTTGAAGTTGTAATGTAGGCTGATGGAGGCAGCCAGCACACTGCAGCATGCCACTGTCACTGGAATACAAACATCAACAATGTAGTAACACAGAGCAAGGTACCCAGTTATACTTTTAGAAAGATATTGATGTATAACGTTCATATTGTAGACCTTAATGTGAGTGCATTATCTGGCACATTTCGAGGTGGTATCATATGATATATAACATATTCAGGACCATATAAGAGAAGACACTGCAATACATTAAAGCAATGCCATACAGTGTCTTCTTTGACTCAAGTCGATACTTGTCAGTCTTTGAGCTCAGCCTCCATATTTTTATTCATATGGAACTGGATTTCTTCAACTTTGTAAGTTATTGGCGTAATTGTGTGGTATAGGTAGGTTGTACTATAATGCACTAATGCTTCTCAGACTTCAATTCCTTTAGAGTAAGGCCGTTGACTTCTCTCAGTATCAACTTCAGGAAATCATTTCACTCTCTTTCGTTGTTTCAAAACAAATAGGAAATATTGTTGTGACCTACTGTGACCTACTGTGACTTGCTGTGATCACAAGAAGCCATCTCCTCAAATGTGGTCTTTTATGCACCTAGTGTGTTTGTGTGTGTGTGTGTGTGTGTGTGTGTGTGTGTGTGTGTGTGTGTGTGTGTGTTTGCATCTCAGAAACAAAGCCAAATGCATGACAATTTTGCTATGCCGGAAGCAGAAAAGAGAGAACGAAAGAACGTTGTAATTTTCTCTCCCTCAGCTGCTGGACTCAATAAGGGCATGTTAGAAGAGAGAGGAGGAGGGGAAAGATACAGAAAATAAAGGAGGACGGCATTGGGGAGATAGGGGTCAATTATGTAAAATAAAGGGTCTCTTAGAAAAACAGTTGTCTTAGTTTGTGTTTCAGCGTAATCTGTTTCTCTTAATGCAACCTTCTTTCTTGTAAACCAATACAGAACCAAAATCAACTGTTAAAAACTGAAAAACAATCAACTATTGCTTGTGGAATACATAAAAAAGTATAATTCATGTAAATCATCAAATCAGTTGCTTGCTTTAAATGAATAGCCTATGTATTATCTGCCCACTGGATATGTGATCTGCGAAAGCAATACATTACGTGCTTTGAGAGAGAGAGAGAGAGAGAGAGAGCGAGATTTACTTTTGAAAGCATATATTCATGCCACATACCATCATATCTTAAAATACATTTAGCAGATATGCTGCAGAGGTCTGGAGACGTTTGTCAAGTGGTCTTACGAAAGTCTATTTGATGACGTATACTTTTGGTAACCAGAAGTACTAGGATAGAACATTCCACCAACCGACATCTAGCAAGGTTTATGAGGCCCGTAATTAATAAAGGATCTTAGCTTAATCACAATCATGTTTTTATCACTTGATGATAAAATGCAGTTAATTTTATTTTC
This sequence comes from Trachyrincus murrayi, assembly GCA_900323305.1. Lineage (NCBI taxonomy): Eukaryota > Metazoa > Chordata > Actinopteri > Gadiformes > Macrouridae > Trachyrincus > Trachyrincus murrayi. The sequence goes on from OOFB01024742.1 coordinate 31,570, forward strand.
AGTTAGTTTGCATAGTTTATTTGTTGCACTTTAATTCATACCTTAAAGTGGCTGTCCATCCTAGAGAGATTGTATTTGTATGCCATTAAAATTGTAACTTTGACAAGGAATCGAATCACTTTCTCTGTCCCAGGGACACACACACAGAAAGAGAGACAGAGAGACAGAGAGAGAGGTGGGATTATGTCGTTCTTGCACACTCTGACATTGGATGCTCTATCTCTAAGTATATGTAATAACTCACCCACAAAGTGAACCCTGGAAGGATTCCAGAACCATCCTCCATCTTTCTCTTCCATGAGGAGCCAGAACAAGCCTCTGTTCTTTTGACCGCTTTCCAGATATCGCTGATGAACCATATTTATACTGTGAGTCTCCTCGAGGCCTGCTGTGCTCATTTATGTCACAACACACATCCCCTTACTGTCTTGGGATATAAATAAAACTATCAAATGTCAGTATACTGTGGTCGTGGTGGTGGTGGTGGTATAGGTACCGATATTGTGTAATCTTTGCATTCTCAAAACAAATCGCAAAGTCATCTTAATCCAATTGATTCTAGCACAAAACAAACGTTGGAAATGTTTTTGTGTGTGTGTTTTATTTGTTGATGTTTGTGTTGAGGGGTTTCAGGAAGTCACATGATTGTTTCCTGTACTGGTAGCAGCTTGCTAACAAAGCACCGTGAGAAAGTATGCTGATGGCACTGAATATTTAATGATTTCACATGGAAATGTCCTATATTGTAGAGGGTCTCATTTATAATTCTGTTATTGATCCGTTTTTTTTGTGTTTTTTTTTTTTGTCATTTGATGGATTTAGTTTTTTTGTTGCAGGCTTTCGTTAGTTTCATCTATCAGGAAACCAAAAAACTAAATGTTTCTATTATTATTATTATTATTATAAAATAAACCATAAACTCCATGCATCCAGGATCACCAGGATCACATTCAAACACTCACACTTTCTCTGTCACACTTGCACGTGCCAAACTGCACGGTTGTGTCTTTCTCCTGCCTGGTCCTCAGTTGCTGGGAGAGGCTGAACGTGGCACGGTGGCTTATTCTTAGACTACTTAACGCACATGCTGTTCACATCCGGAGACGAACAGCAGTAGTGACAGAGTCCCGCTGTGAGTCTTATGACATACTTAGAACACACAGAGTTTCACATTTCTATTGTGTATAGAAGGCTTTGTGTAGACCCAGGGTAATGTAGCATACTTACTTCATCTTCTTGTTGCAGTCAAGTAGGATTAACAATAATAATACTTCTGAAGAAGAATCGCAAAGATGCTCAAAGACACTTCGATGAAAGTACAAATAAGAAAACATTTAAAAAAATACAATTAATAAATAAAATGAGTTTTAAAAAGAAATTACAGTGAAAATATAAAACAAATGTCAGTGTCAAATATAAAGTCAGTTAAAACACATTAATAATTAAAACATTCATAAAGCATAACATTAAGTGTCCGATTTTTTAAAGATGCATTTTAAGAGAAACTTAACTTAAGTTAAACTCAACTCAACATATGGTTAAATGTTACCATTACCACTATCATAAAAATCAGGTCTATTATAAATCAGGTCTGTTCCATGTCCGTTTTGATTGCACTCATAATGAATTCTACCAATTACTGACTGGCACAGCTCAACCTCACATATGCACACACACACACACACACACACACACACACACACACACTACACACACACACACACACACACACACACACACACACACACACACAGCAGCAGCAGCATGTGTCACTCTAATGGGCCAATGAAATCCCCAAGAACCCAAGCTAATTAATCTAACTTATAATGTGGGATCCAAGGAATGGTCTATGGGGGACATAATAATGAGAAGTGTGTGTGTGTGTGTGTGTGTGTGTGTGTGTGTGTGCATAGAGATGACGTTCTACATTTCCTAAAATTGTAAGCAAACGGGTTTCCTATATTAGACAGTATTAGATTAATTGAACACATCCACCTTCAAACATGTCCAGCGGTACAGACACCACCCAAAATGTTTTTCAATGATTGTGGAGCTTTACTCATGTAAAGACAGATGCCTAGCAGCCAGTCATTGTTTCTGGTTCATGGTTCATGCCTACCTATGTTGAATGCACTTATTGGAAGTCGCTTTGGATAAAGGCGTCTGCTAAATGACTGTAATGTAATGTAATGTGATGTTTAATACTGATAGTCTACTTAGTATCATTCATACAGTTAAAACAGTGTTTCTGGCAATCCTACACGCCAGAGCGAAGGCCAAACAACATTTTGCTTCTTGGCATTGTAATAGAGGTGTGACTTAATGATGGTTATTTGACCGCTGAACGCTGTGCACTGTGCTCTTCAGACACAGCCCCGGTGCTTCCAACCTGTGCATTTCATTCTGTGACACCTCAGGTTACCCCTCCAGAGCCGGGTGCTCATGGTCTCCTGCTGGTCACCCCTCCATCCCTGTGTCACCAGCCAGGCCTAATGAGACAGCAGGGGCTAAAAACAGACAAAGAGCAGCAGCCAGCGACTGGCCTCCCAAGGCCACCTCATCTCACGCAAGGGGAACAGTAAAGGAGTGCAGGTGTGTATTTTGATGCAGGTCTATAAACCATACACAAGGAACATAGTATTAACATGGTATTCTTTTTATTCTCACTAATATGCAAATATGTGAAGAGGATCCGTCATCCATCTGTTGATCCATCTACCATCAATTCATCCATTCATTCATCCATTCAACCTTCCATCCAACATGACTTTTTAAACCCAGTCTATAGCTGCCCCATCCACCGGGTGACATGTCCTTCCTGTTATTGGTCAAAAGGTCTGACACACTGATTGGCTGACACACCTGAAACACACAATGTGTGATGTCACGAGTCACCTTCAAGGACTTATTATTTTTGTTGTGGAAGTAGTTCTGATGGCTGACTGGCCCAGTGGTTGTTGTTCATATGCTCAATTCGGTTGTGGTTGATAATAAAGACTGAACATCCTCAGAAGGAAAAAACTTTAATGGCTTCCAGTATATTTTGACAATTTGCCTCTTCTTGTCCACATTTGTTTTAATGGGTATTTTATTTACCCATATTATGAACACAAAACTGTCATACACAAGACAAAAACGTGATCACAGTGGGAGGAAAGGACTGTGACAATGACATTATTTAATCATGATGAATGTTGGAATTGTAATACATCAATATCATCATATTAACTCATTAAGCCTTCAGTAGCCCAGAATAATGTAAACGTTTGTGCTAAATGAAATGTAGGCATTGTAACCAAGGGCCCCCTGTGACAGACACACTTGTTATCCATGTCTATTCAAGTCGTGACCCTGAGCTGAGTCGTACACGAAGGGAAGCAAAGCACAGAAAAGAGAGGAGAAAGGAGCACGATGGTTCCTGGTCACCTCTATTCAACCCATCCCAGGGAATCGTTGGAAGCCAAAGCCTCAATATGTCAAAAGGGTTCTCGTTGAAAGATCATCTTTGTTTTGCTGACTTCCAATGGAGTACAGTACAATGTTGTAGCAGTCTCCCCTGCTACATGCCACCTAAGTGGCTTTTCAGGGCTTCTCAAGCCACAGGAAACAGGCAGATGATGATGGTTAAACCGGTTTATTGTAGAGTTTGCAATAGTTTGAACAGGCAGAGCAGGTGGTACGTGCTGACATGCTAGCGCTCCTCTCTGAGTGTGTGTGCTGGTGGCTGGTTTAACCTGTGGGCCTTGATTGGCCAATGCCCCACAGGTGTGCAGCCTCACCCAGCCTCAGAGTCTAATCAGTCTGACTCAGGCCAGGTGAGGCTGCTTAAACCAGCCACCAACCACACACACTCTACATGTGTTCTGCCCTGTACTGGTGTCTTATGTTCACTTCAGACATGTGCAACCAATCCATGCCATTGGTAGTTAGAATGCCAGACAAAAAAGACTACTCACTACAAGATGTATTAAGCATTGGTTAGCCAACCTCATCTATGAAGACTGCATTGAAACATTTAGATACTACATGTGCAAATCTAATCTTAAAACATCTTCCATTTTTGCTAAATTGAATACTACTGTAATACTATTCTCATATGGCTAAACAGTGACAAGATGGATCCTAATCTCTCCATTAAAACCACATATATTAGTTGAAGGACGAGGACCTCAAGTGGATCTGCAAGCAGCTGAAGCAGATAGGTCCTACACATGCATCTCGGTGCCATTTATGGATCGGATGCCCTTAACTTAGCATCACAAAGCAGCCATGTTTTAAAAGGCACATGCAATAATAACAGCAGAGACAAACACTTGGAACGCCTTAAAATAGAAACAATTGAATGGATTGAACAAAACAGCATGCACTCCGCTGAGCCCCTCGCCTTGCGTGAGTCATAAGTGTTGGTTCTGTGCACCCGATGACGTGGGTGGAAGGAAGGAGGCGAGGCGTTCTGGGTGAAGCAGCTGAGACTGAGAGCTGCTGGTTTTCCCCAAGACCCTTGTCAACCACTTAGATTCAGCAGCAGGTTATTTTTGGTCGTTGCGATTATATAAATACACCTGAGCTAAATACTAAATGTAATGCTAAGAGTGATTTTATTACTAATAGGCTACAGCAACTTCTACTGCTACTAGGTCTATTTCTATAATAATAATAATAATAATAATAATAATAGTATGCTTATCTGATTTTAAATACAGTTTATATTGATCTTGTACACTTAATTAAGTCACTCAATTCATGGAATTGAATAATGAACAATAGAACTACCGGCTGCTGTTAAACGTGTCTTGACTTCATTCATTTAAAATACCTGTCAAGGTATTTTAAATGAATAATTTAATTCAAAGAGGCAGTGTGTTTTAAACTGCGTATCACAATGCGAAGCGTCGTTAGGGAAATGGGATACGTCACGAAGACATCATCTGTCAGTGTGGGGTGTAAACCTGCTAATAAATAATGCAACACTTCCTCCCCTGCGTTGGATATTGATAGCTGCTGTAGAACATGAAAAAAATGATATTCCCTCCGCTTCACTTCAGCTTAGCAGTTACATTTCCCAGAGCAGGGTAATGCTTCAGCCCCTGACACTTGTGGCAGATAGATTAATCAAAGTTAAATGTGTTAGATTGTTCTGGCCCCGAAGTGGAATTTACAGGGGTTCAAAGGGAATCTTTTTTGCACCCCGAGAGGAAACATTTCAAGAGTGACAACAAAACAGCAAGTCATGCGTTCAGATTCTGCGAGGAAGACAAATGAAACGTCAGCTAAATTGATTGCACTCGTCAAATTCAGAGGTGGAAAACGTCTGTGACACTGGGGACAAGTGTCAACAACAGGTTTACTCATTAAGAAATGGCGGTGAACCTCATGGGGGACGAAGGAGTAATAGTCACATTGGGCATATGTACGCTCTCTCTATGGCACAGTGCTTCATGCACACTTAACTCGGGGCAGGAATCTGCAACGTGGCCTGGGGGTTTCAAGGTGACCAGATGTACTGCTACAAATATCTGAATCTCACCAGCAACAGAATAGTTCAAATCAATCAAAGGATCAGTGTTGGGTTCAGTTCAACTGTTCTGTAGCAGACTGAGTAGAGTAGAATCTGACAATGACAACAAGCCGGCAGCTTGTATGTCACTGAATGTCTTCATTCATGGTTTTTAACTTAGCCACGTTTTGACACTGAGCCCTATTAATTTAACTCTCTAACGGTCTCTCTCCCTCTCTCTGCATCTAAAATAGGCTTGAGGATCATAGTGGAGGTGAATAGGGACTAAGTAGGCCAAGGACTTGGATTGAAAATAGACTGACTCACTAAGGGCCCAGATCATCTTGGGTGTTCCCAAAAAATGGAACTGTGAAAGAATGTGGGTTAACAACAAGCGTCAGTTCTAGGCCGCTGTGTATACAGACATTGGACAATATGTCTCCAATAGTTTTTACACAAGGATAGTGATTTGTGAAGGTCAGACTAAAAGACTGCTCATACCTTTACTGTCCATTTTGAATGTGTTTGTTGACCTCTTATGAATCCCAATAACTCACACACACACACCACTATGGCTCAATTTTTAGTGGAGAGTCCATGTACAAATATATCTCATCAGCGAACAAAGTCATTATGAAGTTAATCAGTGTGGCGTCATCTCCCCCCTGTGGTGACGTAATGACATTGCAGCATGAAAATACAAAACAAGACGCAAATAAATAATGCCAGATGCTCAAAATATCAGCCCATCTTTATTTACAATTCAAAACCAGAAAAACAGTTTCTCTAATCTGGTACAAAAAAAGATTAAACCTAACAAACGATGTGAAATGTGGCTAAAAAAACAAAATAAACTAATTGTATGCTAAATTATTTAGCAAGAACTGTAAATGTGTATTTCTTGATATTGTTTTCCAAAATAAGCATTACTTTTTTGGTTCTTCCCAGTAGCCACTTCTAACAATGAAAACCTTGCATCATACATCTGAACCCTACATCATATACACCACTAACCCATACACAAAGACAAACAAAATCTTGAATTCAAATGAACTCTTCTGAACCATTCTTCCATCAGAAAAAAGGGTTCCCTTTCTTCCACACATAAAAAAGGATTCATCCAGGACACAATACGAAACATTGGGTTAAAAAGGGTTATGCACACACATTTGTACTCAAGCCTTTCAATTCATGCATGTACAATCAAATTGTGTTTGTGTAATGGTTTACTGGCAAGAGTGTGAAGGGTGATGCAAACCAACAGCACTTCAACCAAAATTGGAGCAGGCAAGAGACAATTGTGGCAAGGCATCAACGAGGAAAATGTATACCTAACACAAACTAATAGGTAGGTCTGCTTCAACACGTCTTCATCATAATCATCACCACCACACACATTAAAAGTCACAGCACACATGCAGAGGTCAGCGGTTGTCCGTGTCCTACACAAGGGCAATCCCGTCAACACATCATGACGTCACAATGCAACAGTGGTTACAGATAACCACTTTCTTTTTCATACCACAAGAAAATCAATATATACTAGTAGTTATATTTATATAAAAAGAAGCCCGCTTGAGTTTGTCTCTGGTGTGGCCTTTGAACAATAACATTATACGTATCAATGTCAGCCAAACTTGTCATATATCCTCCCAAAAAAAAAGCAGTACAATATTCTTCAAACTATTTGATCGCTGAATCTGTTTGCAAGTGGAGATAAATATCCCAATCCAAGAGCAGGCATACCCAAGAGGTGTGTTTAACATCTCTTGTGAAAAGCATGTGTGCTTGAGTGAAGAGTGAGAAATAGGTAATAGACGAACTGCCAAACCATACACACACACACACACACACACACACACACACACACACACACACACACACACACACACACACACACACACACACACACACACACACACACACACACACACACACACACACACACACACACACACACACGTGAACCAGCATCTTCTATTGAAACATATGACAAGGAAAATACAAGTTAAACATGTCTGTAGAGTTGCAATACAAACTGAATCCAAGTAAAATAAACCTTATGACATTGACGAAGCTCTCCTAAAAGGTTTTGGTTTTGTAGGTGTACGGCTTGTTTTCATATGAAATACATGTGGTCTTCTTGGCTCAAAGGAGCTATAGGCTGGGAGTTCATAGGCTTAAAAGTCCATCGGCAAAGGCCTGGCAACAAAACAAGAAGACAAAAACACACACTGTGAGCAACAGAGGTCATGCCACTCAATTGCATAACATTCAGTAGCCATTACAAGTCATTATTTCCACACTATGATAAGGAACATCCCAGACGGAAGTGTCCACCCAGATGTGCAGTGGACAGATCAACCTGCAAGTCTATCCAGTGGACTGCACCAACTGGTAGCCTTAACGGTCTATGGCTAAATATAAATGAAGGCTTACTGTAATTAGGTTAAGGAGCACAAACATATCGTGGCTAAGTATTCCATCTGGACTTACAACAGAAAGCAGAACTGGGGAGAACATGGCGGGGGACGGTCCTTCTACTTCCGTGGCATAGCTGCGACATCCTCTTCCTTCAAGGTGAACTTTTTCCGAAGGGCCTCAGAGATCAGCGTGGCTGAGTCTTCTTCTCGCAGCGATGTGCAGCCTCTGTTGTACCTGAGAGGACACGCGGAGGAAGATACAGGCTGGCAGGCGCAGAGACATAGAAGTAGATATCTAGTAGAGTCATTTGACCTACTCATTAAAAGGCTACAGAAGTTGATCCATACTGAGCTTTGTATAAAAGAGCAACCAAACTATGAGAGAATCAAGGGACACCACTTACTGATACCATGCGGTTTCAGTAGGTGCAGAACAATGATATAAGCTATGGCCGGTGACATCGCCTGCCACTTGCCTGTCAGTTTGGTGTGACCTGGGAAGTTTAACATTAGTGTTTGGAAATACCTCTACTAAATGCAAGGAGAGCCCAAGCCGGTGCAACCGACGTCCCTTACCTGTCCTTGCTCATCTTCATGCGGTTCATGTCCTTCAAGATGTCCATGACATCAGCGAAGCTAGTGGACTTGGACAGCGACACCGTGTCCTCCTCCGCCTCCCGGAAGTCCATGCTGGGTCTGTCTAGGTCAAAGGTCGCAGAGGCCGTCATGGAGACGGGCGGCAGGGGGTCGGGAACCAGTTCCGACACCACAGAGACTACGTCCTCTTCGTCGTCCTCCTCCTCTTCCTCCTCCTCAGTGACATCGCTTATGACGAAGGATGCGGCGGCGGTGGCGGCAGGCGGCTGGTAGGACACGCTCTCGAAGGGCGCCATGGAGAAGCTCATGCTAGTGTCGTTGGGGGATAACAGATCGGGGGTCAGGGGGTTGGAGCCTGGACCAAAGGATGAGGGAAGGAGAGAAGAAGGCCATGCATTACAACCATATTCATGGGCAAGTAAGTCAAATCACTTTTAGTGGTATAGCCCTTAATCACAGTTACAGTCTTAGGGCTTATCCAAAGAAAATGTGTCAAGCCAAAGTCAAAACATTTATAACTTAAGAGTTCCCTACCACCATCGCTTGACACAATCTTGGCGATCTGTGCACGCAATCTGCTGAGCTCGTCCTGCAGGGCGGTGGTGCGGTTCAGTGCTGTCAGGCCAGGCTTCCTCAGCCCCTCCACCTTCTTGCCCTCACGGCGGAAGTTGGGGACGGAGGAGTTCCTGTGCAGGACCAAGAGTGGGGTGGGCCGCCATTCATGTCTCAGAGGGCGGGCATCACTCCTGTAAAATACAAAACGCCAAATAAGGGAGTGGAATAACAAATGTTAGATGGTATAGTCATGTCTCACGCTAAAAATAGGTAGTTGTTCAATATTACAATAATGGCAAGAAGGTCGCTTAGTGGTGTGTCAGGACACACCAAGATCCATCTATTCCTGTGTAGTAATGACACATCGATGGACTAACACTCTGGATGTGTATGCATACCGCACTCTGGCGTAAGTCTCCTCCTCGTCTGCAGCAATCCACGCAATATCTGCCAAGGTAGGAACCATGGGGCCAGCTATAGGCTTCAGTGATGGGAGGCCAGGGAGTTCCTGATAATAGTCAGGCAAAACAACATTTACAATCATCACAGGGAAAATATTTCCACACAGGAAATGATTGGACGCACAATGCTGAATGTGGAACATAATCGATTACCTGGAAACATGCCCTTTGAGGCGGTTTGAGAGGAAGAGTAGAACCTATTCTCCTCACCACACTGCGAGTGGATCCATGAGGCTTGTTCTGCCAGATAGGAATAACCTCCTGAGAAGTTATACAAGAAATATAAACCGGCAAACATAAAATGTAAAGATGCACACATCATCGATTGGCATTCAGTTTGTTTGATCAGAACAGCATTTATTTTAAGAAAAAGCAACACTTACAGTACCAGTTTCCATATTGTGTGGTAGGTCTTGTTCGCAGCTGTGGTGCACAACTGTACCGACTGCTTAATAGTAGCTGAATATGGGATGATTCGGTTAGAAAAGGGCCATATGCATGCGCATGTAAATCCTCGAAAAATTGGAGACTGACAGCATCTGTTAATGACAGAATTAGATGGTTATAAACAGTAAGCATCTATTACATCTATTACACTACACCAGGTCCGTTTAGGCTAGCTAGCAAGGATGCGGCACTCCCCTGAACTAACCATACCAGTGCAGAAAATGTTAAGATGAACTGAATGTAATGACAAATGACAAAAAAAGACATTATATAATTGAACTGACTCATTTAGGATCGACAGTAAACTCGGACAATGTTCCAGACAGATAACGTAGCTAGCCGCTACGCTAGCAGTCTCATTCACAGGCTACGGCCCTCGTCTTGTTGTGACCCCCAGCTTTTCACCGGCACTGTAATCAAACATTTTGCAACCCATACTTCAAATAGTTCATAACGCCAAAAAAACAACACATCAAGCCTGTATATAACTTACAATGGGATGTTATGCACCAAGTAAACTCCACAGCAAGTAACTACACATTAATAGAAACACGTTCTCCTTGTCGTCTTCCAGAGGAACTCCGCTAGCAGCTAGCAGCTAGCTGTGTTGCTGTGTTGTGGTTAAAGCCGGAAGCATATTATTCACTGACAGCTGATTGGTTGAAGAGAAATATATGTTTACTTATCAAAAATATACAACCGCGTCCCAACAACATGCGGACACTGAGTTTCCGTTTTATAACATTATACAAAACTATATAGCTATTTAATTTGATCTGCACATTGATTAATCTCGGTTTTCAGCATAATATGTATATGGTTCAGAAACAACATTTACACCATGTTCATTTAATGCACACTTATTACGAGCAGATGCACCAGAGGGTTATTTGTCTCACCTTGCATGGAAATATTAACTTTGGTTGCAGCCATTGATGTATAACTGTCTCGTCCCTTTAAACCATGGGCGGAGCGTGCCTTGTATGGCGTGCGGTCGCCGTAGTCTGCAGTGGTATTCTCTCAAGCGATATCATAACATCAATATGAAACACTCATTTCTCCACCTGTTTCCATCTCTAGTCAACCCTTGAGACAGGTTAGTTGTTCAAATCGTATTCGTCATTCTAATTTGCCCCATTGTGCTTCACCGCAAGCTCATTGCTTGATAGAGAAATGCTGGTCATATTTCATACTGCAATGAATGGGTGTCACAATTATGGCAATCAGCAATTTCAGGGAGCATGTCTGATCGTTGTTGATCTTAAACCGAGGTAGTCTTGAAGGGTACAGTTTAGGGTTGGCCTTTTAACATCGCAAAAACGATTATTATTTCGTCATTTTTGCGTCAATTGTGTAGTCTAAATGTACAACAGCGGTGTACTTGTGTACTTAGATGGCTTCCATAATACTATAAGACAAGTTATAATGTAATCATAACATAATCAAATGACATTCTCGCTGATAATGTTTTGTTGTGACGTAACAGCATTGGCCCCTCATCTCCAGCTAAAGATCAACACAATTGTGTGCAACATTTTATTATATTAAATAATTAAGTAGTGTTAACTTTGTAATAAATGGAGGAGTCTTTCCTAAATGTGGTGGTGTGTATGGTGTCGCTCTGTCCTGTAGGTACAGTAACTGGGGCAAGATGCAAGTGGGTAGTGTTAAGAGGAGAAGAATACACACCAGCTGAGCCCCCAGTCTGTACCACTGAAAGAAAATGGCTCAGTCCATGAGGAGGTCTAACACTCTCGGAACCATGGACCACAAGCTCCAGAGGGACAAGTCCAGGACCGGCTACTTTGGAAATGTCAAAAACAGGTCAGGCCATAATTAGGATGGATTACTGTGGGGGGAGGGAGGGGGGACTTTAGCTGCACTTTAGCAGCCTGGCTTTTGCTCTCTGGATTTCAGAATGTTATTACATACTTTATTTGTGTTTGAACTGTATTATTAAGTGAAGGTAAAACAGCCCAGTAGCAAACAATGTTTCAAGCTGAACTGAGATCAGGGCTTGTGTTATGCTATTGCATGACTCATCTTTTTATCAGCATGTCACATTTGTGTCTGTGACGCTAAATTTATTTCTGATGCTAAATTTATATCAGATGTTAAATTTACAACTGACAGGATATATGCCATCTGATCTGATGGTTTTGTCTGCTCAAAAATCTGCTCAGCTAGCTAGCAATAACTCCCACTATGAATAGTGGGAACTCACAGACTGTAAACCTCTAACCGCTAAACACTTAGACAACAAACTTTATACACCATTCATTCCTGAATCCCTGTTAGAAAATTGTACTTAAATTACATTTGTACGACATTCCTCAGACACCAGCAACGCAACAAGGGTTCGGATCAGAAGATGAACACTTTTAACCAAATGCCTGCAGCCATTTTGAACAGCAATTACAGCATATTTAAGCGTTTGGAAGTGATTCACGACAACGAAGAAGTCGACCAAGTCCTCACATCTTCTCTTCCCTCTCCTAAGGCTGGGGTCCAAGCTGCCTGCCAGTGGCTCTCGGCCACAAGAGCTCAGTCAGGGTCCTCTGGAGGTGGAGTCTCCGGTCAGATTTGCCACCGTGGAGGCCAGGGATGAAGGCCGACATCCCCACCATGCCGCGGGCAGCGGACCCCTGCACCACGTCCACCACATTAGAAACCCCAAGCTGCGGCAGTACTACATGCAAGGTGCTTAGTCGTCTCCTCGACTACGTAGTCAGTAAGAGTCACTAGGAGGCAGGGTATAAATATATATTTCTAAAGCATACGGTCGAATACATGACGTCAACCCTGTCTGTTTTGGAATATGGAAGACATATGTCGAAAATGATAATGTGTAGAAATGCGTAACCTGTCCTCTAATCAATTAGAATGCAGAATACAGTGAGGAAAATCACAGTTATTAGATATCATTATTATATATAATTATATATATTAAAAGATATAATATATATTAATTAACGAAGATACATTTAAAAAAACACTTTCATGTTAACATAGTTGCTTACAGAGAACATATAACTTACATGATCTAGACATTATGAGAAGGTAATTCGCTCAACATTGTAGTTATAGTATAGTATAGTATATTATTATTATAATTCATACACTGGTAAAGGAAATGTATAATGTGTTAAAAAACATTTCTACACAGGGACCTCGGCCGAGATGAACACAGCACAGCAAGAGGGCACAAGCAGCAAGGTTTGTCCATTATGCCTGTTTAGTCTTTCAAGGGAAGGAAATAAATAACTCTTTTCATACATTGATGTTGATGGTTACATAACAGTGTTAGACATTGACACGGGTTAAGAGATAACTGTTGGGAAATGAAAAGCAGAGGTTTCCCTGGTGTGCAAATGAAACCTTGGATAATTCAAATGGTTGTATTGGTGTCAGTTATGTTCGCGTTGGACGTGAGATATGCTTCATGGAGCGTATAAATCCTCACAAATCAAATTAAATTTGATTTATAGCATAATTATGTTTACTACATTCCTCCCATAAAACGAGAGACGCTTTTGATTAACAATGTCCAAAGTTCAATGGTGAGGTGTGTTGGCAAAGTCAACGCCTATTTGTCTCCGTCACCATGGGTAGACATGGTCTGTTTCAGAGTCTCTACAGCAAATACTACAAGAAATATGTATATCCAAAGGTAATTATGCTAAATGTTGACAATTTTATTGCTGAGCTGCGTAGAAATAACCACAGGCTCATAGGCTATTTTTTTATCTTTCTGTTGTCTAGAAATGTTGTCGTCTCTGTAATCGAGTGCTGTGTGTTTATTATAATGTTCATTCGAACAATTGTACCATTTTTGGTGATTTTGTTTTTAGATTTTAAGGTTATTGTTTTACCATTCTATATACTCCTAATATGAATCCATACTAGGTTCAAAATGCATAGCTGATGTATATGTCTCATGATTAGAAATTAGGATATACTTTTCCAATTTGTCCAAAATCAAAACTCTTTCTTCGATGAATATTGTTTAGGACTAACCTATGCTGGTGTGTAGTTGTGTTATCTAACCACTGATGTATGTTTATTTGTGTATGTTACATCAACATATATACAGTATACACATAACACAACATTCCCCAAGTTGCCGTTGATCTCTGTTGCTTGCCCTCACACAGTATTGAACTTGTAAGTCAAACAGACATCCATCTAGAACTACTTTCACAATAGAGGAAGCCTTTTTAAATGATGGTGTGTGCTTTATT